>JAEIFU010002304.1:0-46307 GCA_018904235.1 Lordiphosa stackelbergi
ACTGTTTAGTTACTGTTAAGTCACTGTAAAGTCACTGTCAAGTCATTGTCAAATCACTGTGAAATCACTGTTTTAGTCAACTCCACTTTCCCCTCATTTTTACTCCTCTTTCCGCCTCTCTCCCTGGGACACTCCACTAAAAGAACAACACAGAATATGCTAACGTCAGCGTCACGTGACGCTAAAATCAAATTTTACTCCTACTAAAATCTTCCGTACCGAAATTAAAGATGTTTCACATCAATAATAAACTGGCAGGCATATATTATATTCTCCAAGGGTATATAAACTTCGGTCGAGCCGAAGTTAGCTTTCCTCTATTTTTCACATAAATTAATATTAAATAGTTTCAGAATGACAGCGTTAAAAAGTATTGATTTGAAATTCGTAGCATGTCAATTTATATATATAGATATATTTTCATTTCGCTCGAAAACTTTTATGAAAAATATCAATTTTTTCTAGGTATGGTGGTAACATATCCGACAATGAACTTCGGTCTAATGTTCTTCACAGTCTTGTAATTGCATAGCTCTTTAGCTGTTTTGTAAATCACTACTTATCATTTATGCTGTTAGTAATTCTTTTACTTTTCTTTATGATTTCCTCTGTCAAACATCAAAAAGTTGTCATAGTGCTATATACTTATTAGTGTTGTGAAAACATCGATAGCACTATCGATACTATCGATTGTTTTGTATTTGGCCAAACATCGATTGTTTTGACCCGCTATCGATGTATCGGCGCTAAAAATTGCTGAAAACACAGCAAGAGCAATATGCTTAAAGAAAAAATAAATACCAGACTTTCCCAGTACGAGAACCGATCTGTGACCAAAATTGCGACCATTTTTGGCCCTTGATTTAGGAAGGACGGATTCCGGTCAAAAAGAATCGCTTAAAACCCGGTTCATTTTATTGAAAATGAGCTGGCGTCTTTAAAAGATCCTCCTACCGAACAACTGCCAGCGTCATCCAATTCTTCGGAAGAATTCGACGATTCTGACACCGAACCACCATTTTCTACAAGGCGGCAGAACTAATTTCAAACAAAAGGTCACTTTTGAAGCCGCGAAATGTAAACCGACTGGTATTTTTAAACAAAAACATTGATCTATAAATGTAATATATTATTTAGTTTTTTAATTTATCATGAATTACCTTCTATTTTCTTTCTTTCTTTATTTGCAATTCCTTGGATAATATGGAAATATAATTTTTAGTTTTTGTTGTTAATTTATTCAAAAGTTATTTTTTCGATAGTACTATCGATAGTAGTGAAATACTTTCGATGTTCCAACTATCGATAGTAAATATTATCGATGCTAAAACTATCGATAGTGCTCACTATCACAACACTAATACTTATGTGCTTTTGTAATGCATGAAGTGGGTACACCTTATTAAGCACTGAGCCGCTTGGTATATAGTAAGTTACATACGCCCTATCTGTCTCTCTTTCGCACTGATTCTATCCGCTCTCGCTATACCAGAATAAAAAGAACTGAAAATAACACATACTCCTTCTAGTTGATGCATTTTGTTCGTTGAACAGCTTTTACTTGTTGGGTTTTTTACTCATCCAGAGCTACTTAGCTGTGGGCACTATCGCAAAAACAAATTCTTATGTGTAAGAAGAGAAATCCGTTTTGATTTAGTAAGTTGAGCAATCCTCATGGTGATAATCTAGCAGGCCTGTATGTTTTCATGATTACTCTATGAATTTGATAAACTATTCACATATAATACATAAAAACTAGCAAGAATACTAGATTATCATGTACATAAGCGCATAAAAATATAGAGGGAAGCTAAGTTCGGCTCGACCGATGTTTATATACCCATGATATATGCCTGCCTGTTTGTTATATGGCAGCTATACGATATATTCATCCGATTTTGATCAAAATCTCCAACATTGTGTTGAAGCTTCATAACTGGAAGGTATAAAGGCGCTACCATTGAAAACAAAATATTTTTCTCACTAGAACTACTTTTTCGACCAATAGTCATCCGGTTTTGATCGAACTTAGCAGAATTGTGTGGTATCATATAGTATTGATCATTTGCAAGTTTGGGACGGATAGCATTAAAAACAAAAAGTTTTTCTTACAATGACTTTTTTCAAACCTTTTTTTTTTTTGGCACCAATATAACTATAGTTGTCCGATTTTCAAAAATCTTGGTGGAGTTATGTGAAAGCATAGAAAACTTATATATACGAGGTTTGGAGGCGTTTGCATGGAAAACATAAAAGTTTTTTACCACTAAAACTACTTTTTCAACCGAACGTTCCAATGGCAGTCATCCGATCCGGCCGGTTCCGGACAAATGTGCAGCGTATTTGTACCAAAAGACTTCGTGCAAAGTTTGGTTAAGATAGCTTTAAAACTGACGGAGGAGATAGCATAGAATCAGACGGACGGACAGACGGACATGGCTAAATCAACTCAGCTCGTCATGCTGATCAAGAATATATATACTTTATGTGGTCGGAGATGCCATCTTCTATGCGTTACAAACATCCGGACAATTTTAATATATCCTCTGGGAGTAGGTATACAATTAAAAGTATGCGATCCCACGATCTCGATGTTCTAAGCTAATGTGTTCATACTGAGCTACCGGTCTTGTTGCTAACTGAGTGTCTAAATCAGCGTTGGTCAAGAAGAGCAAGGCCAAAAAGTGAGAGTGTATTGGTGTGCGGAAATAAAGCGTCGCAAACCAGCTCTGACCTAGTTCATGAACCGCTGGGCAGCGACTGAAAAGCTGCTTGCTCACTTAGCGCAAGCTTCGGCAAGCATTCGGCTCGTGTCGATCGCTGGTCTTAAAGCCAAATGCCTTTGACTACATTCTTTGCTATGATTTTGTCGCTGTCTTGATAGTCGTGTGAAGTAAGATGCAGTCGTCCGTGTGCTCAGTCTTCAATGTTGTGAGTTTGCTATGATTTTGGAGGGAAAAATACAAAGGAAAAGGAAAAAATACAAATTTTGTTTACTGGTAACAAAATCCAGCCACAGCTCTCAAAATGGGGTGCTCTATGTGTGGTCGTTTCCCATTTTGCCCCTGCAATTTGGAAAATAGCGACATATCTCCTACAGTTTTGTAGAAAAAGGGTTCTTACCTTCAAAACAAATTTAGAAATCAGAACTATTTAACGATTTGCCAAAGTTATGACTAAATGAAAATTCGTTGCAGCAGCGCAGCAAGAGCGCTGCGCTCAGTTGGTACTGCAGGTACAGAGTATCTTATAGTTACGCTTGACTGACTTTCTTATTTGTTTCTTTTTTTGTGGATTGACCTGAACGATCTTCCTCCGTTCCAATATTAGAAAATCGATCTTTAAATACGTTTTTAAAATAAGCCCGTCATAAACCGTCGTAACAACGGACTTTTTCTACCATTGAGAACTATTAAGAAGAAATGTTTAATAGCCTTCCCTAATGTTAATTAACAGAGCATTAACATTAGTGTCTGAATATTAACATACTGTTAGCACATGCAACATATATGACAAAAGTTGTGTTCCCTAAAGAAAAGCCAAAAAGTATGCAACGTTATATCCGATCTTTATAAAAATTTCAGAGATTCTAGATATTTCGAATAACCGAACCGTGTCTAAATGATTTAGGTTCAGAATCGATACGAAAAAAAATAGTGGCTATATAATATCTATCATACCTTTTTTCAGTAATAATAAGCAACTAAATCCCTTTCGCCTCCTCTAATGAATCGCAGTTTTTTTTGTTGTTGTTGTGTCTTTCTATTTCTATTTCTTTTTGAACTCCTATCTGATATCCTGCCCAGCACTTGGCACCTGCTTAAACACCTTCTTATTGATTTGCCAGCGTCATTGCCAGTTGGGTTTTTTGTCTTCTTTTCTTGCCTCAGCTTCATCTTCTGCGTTTTCCTAATGACAACGACACGGACGGGGGGGTGGAGGAGGTGGTGCCACGATGAGTGAAGGCTTCGCACATTAATGAGTTTTAAAATCTATGACAGAGCACGCGCTAGGATGAATCTCAACTTGCTGGAGTGTCGCTAAGCCATAGCCCTGGCTTGAGTGTCCCTAATCTGATTATATTTCCATATATTACATCATATGCGCATCAATATAATCAAATTGAAATACATGCGGGGGCTAAACAATGGAGCACGCACCACGTGCAGTGGGCAGGTCACATCTATCACTTCTTTCACATCATTCAAATCCTTCAGAATTTTTCCATGTCTTTCTTGTATGGAAGACGAGCGCAATCAACGTTTGACGAGGCAACGTTTGACTTTTGAACTCGTTCTGCTGCCTGGCTGCCTCCTTTTGAATCCCTTCTAATGCGGAGCAATTTAAAATGTGATTTTCGTTGATTTATAAAAGACACATTGCATTCACATTCACATTCACAATCCCCGCACTTGCCCGGCTGTTGGCCCCGCTCCTTTCGTGCTTTTTAAGCAGAAGGAGGATGGGTTTGGTTGATCGGGCATTCACTTAATGCTGCAACTGGGCGACACGCCCACTGCCTCTTCTGGCACACATTCACAATTCGCGTAAACAAAAGACGAAACTCGAACCGTGTGATAAACACGTCGTGTGTTGAAGGAGCCGCTTGAAGACGTTTTTCCCGCTCAACGTCCGTCGCCGAGTCATGCAAATTTTCAACTGAGCTACAAATACAAAACGTTCCGCCTCCGCACGAAGCTGTCGTCCGCTCCTGTCGCCTGTCGTGTGCCAATGCCAAACTTACGCCAATTTAAAGTTTCATTTGATTTCTGAAGTTTCTCCAGTTGATGTTCCATTTCCCCCAACAATTTCATTCTGAAATTTCAATGCATTTCGTTCTATTGTGTCAGGGGTAAGTTTCATTTCAGTTTTGTGCTGTTTCTTTAATCAGCGTTTCGTAACTACCCCTGCAAAATTTCATTCCAAACTGATTTAGGGGTAGGTTTCATGTTTATCCATTTCGTTTCATTTCAAGGGGTTGGCCCGGTGGGAAATGGAACTCTGTAAAATTATGGAGGCGCATGACTATTCCCAGCTTGCTGTTAGGGCCAAGGCACTGTTAACCGTTTCGTCAGTTACAAACAGTTAAAACCCGTATTTATTGCTGGCAACAAACAAACTGTGAATCTATTGAGAAATCACAAAAATGAGTTGCACCAGCAATTTTTTCCAGCTTATAAACAAAAAATATAAATTTGAAGAATTTTTGAATTTTAAATTTTTCAGTTTGACCATTCTTTGCAGATAATTTTAAAATTTATAATAGGTACACGTGTCCAGCTAAAAAGCTGAAATTTGGAGAGAGTCAAAGATGGAAAATTTTTCAAGTTGTATTTTTTTTACGAACTGCGTTTTCTCTCTTTACTTGTTTTATTCTCTTTATTTTTAATTTTTTTTTCTAATTCAAAGAAACTTAAAACCACAAATTATCATAGCTTCTGATGCAGTAATTAAGCAAATTTGGGATGAGTTTGACTTCGATGGGGAAACGAAGCAGAATATGTCTTGAAAGACGATTTGGACGACTATTTGAATGATGATGGCTACAAGGCCTGGTTGCCTATCAATGATGAAATTAAAGGGGTAATTATCTGAGCTGTAAATATGCCAGATTCCATGCCGGTGTCGGAGACAGTGGCTTAGCCAGGTTTGTTTCAGGGGGTGGTCTTTGAGTACAAATTTTTGGTAACGTAGTATTTCGGCTATTTGGTATTTCGGTGTTTGGCTACGCCACTGTTCGGAGATATGTCTAAAAGCAGGTGGAAGTCTCACAACCGTCGCAAATTCTGTTTGTTAATTGCCACCTGAACGCTGGGCTTACGCAATTCATCAATGCACCTGGAACCAGTGGTTTTCTTTTCCTGTGCTAGATTTGTATTTTGCTGATCGACTGATTGTCAAGGTTTTTTTTCAAGTCGGCGTGAGATCGGGCAATGTGCCTTAATAAAGTTGTGCCTGGTCGCCCTATAAAAAAGGAAAGTACATAAAGGGTGATTTTTTAAGAGCTATAGGAAAGTTTAATAAAAAAAAAAAACACATAAAATTCAGAAAAATGCATAAAATCTTTATTTGAATCGATAGCACGGTCCATACATTTTAGTGTTTAAAGAGTTTTTAGTGCAAATGTTTCCCGTGACTGCGCCTCAAATGGTCCATCCGCTTAGTCCAATTTTGGCATACTCTTTCCAACATTTCGGCCAGTATCTCACGAATAAATGCTTCAATGTTGTCTTCCAATGCGTCAATTGAAGCGGGCTTGTCTGTATAGACATGAGCTTTAACATAGCCCCACAAAAAATAGTCTAAAGGCGTTAAATCGCACGATCTAGGCGGCCAATTGACCGGTCCCGAACGTGAAATAAAATGTTCACCGAACTCGCCTCTCAATAAGTCCATAATTGCGCGTAACTGTGTGGCTGTGGCCACCGTCTTGTTGAAACCACATGTCATGCAAGTCAAGCTCTTGCATTTTGGGCAAAAAAAAGTTGTATATCATCACACGGTAGCGCTCACCATTCACAGTAACGTATCGATTCGCATCATCTTTGAACAAGTACGGTCCAATGATGCCACCAGCCCATAAACCGCACCAAACTGTGACTTTTTTTAAATGCATTGGTAGCTCTTGCAATGCTCTTGCTGATATTCACTCCAAAATGGACAATTCTGCTTATTTACGTAACCATTGAGCCAAAAATGAGCTTCGTCGCTGAAAAGTGGTCACAAGAGCCCATTCACCAAAAATTCTACGTTGCGGTAGGTCGTTCGGCTTCAATTCTTGCACCAGCTGTATTTTTGAAAGGCTTCACACCTAAATCCTTCCGCAAAATTTTCCACGTTGTTGAGTAACAGAGGCCCAATTGCTGCGAACGGCGAGGAATCCATAATTGAATCGACTAAGTAGTTCGGGTGGAAATTAATGCCCAACAATGTGATTATTCATACGAGGCATAGCATATATTTTAACGTTGTCTACATATGAAGTTGCGAAGCGTTGTTCGTGGGGTTAAATATAGACCAAACTGAAGATGTTTGACAGTGAAACAAAAACACATGTGAGCTGTTTAAACCAAGAAAGCTAATAGCTAAAAAATCAGCTTTATGAATGAGTACATATAGTCATTTATCTTCCCATACATACTGGTATATTGATGTACTGTTTCTATACATAAAATTGATAGTGCTAATTCCCCAGTGAGTATTAAAATTCTCCGGATGTTTGTAACGCACAGAAGAAAACATCTTCGACCACATGAGGTGTATATAGTCTTGATCAGCGTGAAGAACTGAGTTGGTATAGCCATGTCCGTCTGTCCGTCCCGTCTGTCCGTCCGTACTTTTCCATGCTATCTCCTGTCCAACATACAAACTTTCACCAAGTCTTTTTGGTGTATAAATTGCTGCACATTTGTCGGAACCGGCCGGATCGGATGACTATAGCATATCGCTGCCATAGGAACGATCGGTTGAAAAAAGTAGTTCTGAGAAAAACTTTTTGTTTTCAATGCTATCGCTCCCAAACTTTGTACAGAGCAGTATTATATGCTACCACACTATTCTGTCAAGTTTGATTCAAATCGGATGACTATAGCTTATAGCTACCATCGGAACGATCGGTCCAAAATGTAGTTCTGGTGAGAAAAACTTTTTTGTTTTCAATGACAGCGTGTTTATACTTTCCAGATATGAATGTTATCTGTTTCAACTCAATTTTGGAAATTTCATCAAAATCGGATGAATATATTGTAAATCCATATAACAAACTGGCAGCACATTGCTCAAGGATATATAAACTTCGGTATAGCCAAAGTTAGCTTCCCTCTATTTTTATACCCGTTACTCAGATTAGAGTAAAAAGGGTATACTAAAATCGTGCAAATGTATGTAACAGGCAGAAGGAATCATTTCCGACCATATAAAGTATATATATTCTTGATCAGCCTCAACAGCCGAGTCGATTTAGCCTTGTCCGTCTGTCCGTCCGTCCGTCTGTCTGTATGAACACCTAGATCTCAGAGATGGTAAGAGATAGAGGTTTGACATGTATGGGACAAATGCTTCTTTTATCTGCACGCTGATCAAGTTTGTTTCAAATTTTGTTCACGCGCCCTCCCGCCCCCGCAATTTGAAAAAAAAAAAAAACGATATATCCCCTACAGTTTTAAAGATAGACGATTCGTACTTTCTAGAGATAGTTAGTAATTAGCA
This sequence comes from Lordiphosa stackelbergi, assembly GCA_018904235.1. Taxonomy (NCBI): domain Eukaryota; kingdom Metazoa; phylum Arthropoda; class Insecta; order Diptera; family Drosophilidae; genus Lordiphosa; species Lordiphosa stackelbergi. The sequence continues at coordinate 8,209 of JAEIFU010002304.1, forward strand.
AAATGAATCTATTTGCTGAAAGAATGATACAGATCGGATGAACGGTTCTCAAGTTATGAGCAAAAAAGTGAACCAAGCCGCCCCCGCTACCACCCCTCCCACCCTTAAAAAAATGTTGCATACTTTTCGGATAGTCAAACTAAGGAACGCAGGAACACTGTTAAACATGTTTTTCATGATTAACGGGTATATCGAAGTCGACTGGAATAACTATAACTTACGCTCTATATATGCTTTATAAGGTCGGAAATTATTCCTTCTGCCTGTTACATACATTTGCACGACTTTAGTATACCCTTTTTACTCTACGAGTAACGGGTATAAAAAGTGAATACCTCAGAACAGAAACTGTACTGGTACTATGTTTAGGATTATTCCGATCTTTTCTTTTATAATAATATTTTTCTCGTAATACCAATAAACAAAACGTAAAAGAATATTAAATTTTTAAAAAAATAAAAAATTTTTTTAAAAATTAGAATTAAAAAAAAGAAGAAAGAAATATGGAAATGGTTACTGCCCTTTGTTTAAATATATGGTTTACGGTACGGATCAGGTTTATTCCCTGAATGATTACAAGATAAATTAAGTTTTTACGTACGGCTTAAATATTGAGCATAGCGTGAATAAAAGGCTAATGTTTTGGGGGGGGAAAAAATTAAAATTTTTTTGTTTAGTAAAATAATAGAAAAATGGTAAGGTAAACCAGAACTTACAAGGACCAGCTAAGAAGTGGTAAAAGGCTTATAAAGGCACCGACCCGTGTTGGGACTCTATAGGAAAACACTGGGGACCAACTATTAACCATTTAATCAAGGTGCCCCACAAACTCTTCAACCAAAAACCAAAATTATAATTATTATTATGTTGTACATTTGCTTTTGGTTGGTTTAATAAACAAACCTCTCTAATGTTTTGTTAGAGATTTTGCAAAGCTATTTTTCACTAGCGCCTTTTCGAATGCGGGCCCGCTGATGATTAAGAGATGGAAACTAATACCTTATGTTTAGCGCCAACAAATTTTTAAATTTTGCATTATATTGGTGGAAAAAGCGACTAAAATTGAATCATTTAAAAATCATTATAAAACATATAACACAATCAAAAAATTTCAGTTAATCATTATATTGAACCACATCAAAAATAAGTGAAATTTTTTGCAGAGATTCAGCCCTGTTTTTAGAGATGGAACATCAATTGGAGTATCTAAAGTTCCAACTAGATTTTCTAATTAGAAAATGAAATCTCTAGAAGTTTGGCACCAACGAATGTTTCGAGAGATTTAGAAACCAACCTCTACCAAAAACTCTAGAGATTTCTGTGGTACCCTCGATTAACTATTTATTACTGAAGATGTTGTATGTTAGATGTGCATTAAATCGTTTTCAGTTCTGTCCTTTAAATAGGACAAAATCCAAAGCTTCAAATTGGACTGAAATACTTAACGATCAAGCTTACAAGTGAGAAAATCATGGTTCACAGAGTCAAATGTTTTTCTGAAGTCGGTGTAGATGACATCATTTTGCTTTCGATCATTAATCAATGAAGTAAATTCAAGCAAATTGGTTGTAGTAGTCACTTTGGCTTGTAGAAGTCGTTTTATATTTATTTATTTAAGATAATTTTCTACCCTGTTGATTGAACCGAAACAGATTTAAAAATGAAATAATACATTTTTTCTCTGTTTTGTTTATTCGCGATGTTTATTTGTCCATGGCTGTACAGAGGTTCATTAATCTATATGTATGATTTAGCAACTCAACGCTCAGGACCTGACCACAACTCACTTCGAGCCTGCCCCGCCACAAATGGCCAACTGGCGGAGAGTGGGAGGGCACAAGCTGACTTCTCAAGCTGACAATTTATGGCCATACTGTGCTGTGTCTGTTTCACCAGCCAATCCAATCAGCAGGCCCACATCTTTAAGTCTTCGGCCACAAATTTCCGCCACGTCGGAAAGCTATTTTAAATTCCAAATCAGGCAGATACAACCTTTAATCAATTTTCACCACCCTCAACAAAGAATCGCCGCACTCGAACTCAGCCACAGGAAGACGGGAACAGCTGGAGGTGAAAGCAGGGCCACCGCCCGCAATACTCTGGAGTGTGTCATAAAATGCCAAAACAAATATAAATTTTCACACAATTCAATTTATATGCCCGCAGCAAGCACCGGCGGGACCTGGCAAAGGATGCCGAGGATACAGTTTCAAGAGGCCCGCAGCTGTATCGACAGTGTTCCAAGCAGTTCTTGCAGGCGAACCCATTGTCTACTCATTTTACCACTTGATTGTGTTTGCACAACATTCCCGGCCAAGAATGTCGCGAGATTTGCGGCAACCAGTTCCGAGTAACTGCAACAAAATCCCAAAATAAGAACCACAAAAGCGGAATCACCACCAGCATTCGAAATGCAAAACAAACATTTTATGGCCAAAACCAAAGTTCAATCAGAGCTCGTCGTGCCTTGGCTGCAAATCAAATAAACAAAATGCATATAAAATAAATATAAAAGAAATACAAAAAAAAAAAGATTTCAATGCGAAAACTTTTCTATCAACTGCTAGAAACTTTTGAGTGAAATAAAAAAATCGTTGCTGACACTTGAGAGTCATTTGTTTGCATTTGTGGAGTGCAATCAAAGGGAGGTTTGGCATGTAAATGTACCCTGTACGAAGGAAACTCAACTCCCACACTAAACCAATGTGAGTAAAGACGGAATCTCTGTCACAGATACTGCAAAAAGGTTGAGTTGAAAGGGGTGACCTAGTATTTGGTTAAGATGGACAGTGGCAAAGCTGATGCTGTATTGTCTCCTCCTTTTCCTTACACTTGCAGCTGCTACAGAAATCGTAGTGAGCGACGCTCACTTTATTTTTATCCTTATTAATTTGATACTCAATGTTTCAAATTGAAGCTAAAAACAGTATCAGTTTTTTGGTATCAATATAATACTTGTTATTGTCAATTTGATATTTTGGGTATTAATTTGATCCTTAGTTTTTTTTTATTTAATACGAAAACAGTATAAATTTGAAACTAAAAGTTTTCTGTGTCCACAAATAAAAGTTATAAAATTCAAACTGTCATGCTTGTCAACATTACAGTAATTCGAAGAGGAAAAAACTATTGTGGAAAATAAGCTGCTTTGATGGGACACTCCCCCAGACGATGGGTTGAAAGCAAGGTAAGTTTTAACAACTTGATGTTGTTGCTTGCACACACTTAAACATAACATTTAACTTCAGGTACAAGTGAATTTTCAAGAGAGTACATACACTGCGCCAGCAACAAGACTGTTGCTGACTCTTATCCCAAACAAATATTTAAATATATTATATTTTAATGGTTTATAATATTTTTTTTTTTTTGTCTGGTGTTATACAATTATGTATCCACCTTAAGCCCTAATTCCCAGCGTTAGTACCTAAATAATAGTGACTTTCCTGGTAGCTGATTACTGGTCAGCTGAAAAATTATACCCTACTCTCTCTGTCACTCAGTAATGCATGGCCGGCTCTATGTTAATTTGATGTATACACAATGAGCGTTAGGTAAATTTAGAGGATCCCCGTTTTTTGTCTGCTGTATTTCAAATGTATATTTTATCCATGAATAATAATCAAAGCCCGAACCAGCCTTAGGTTAATAACCGTAACCAGTACTGTAAACGCTATTCAACAACCTGCCTAATCACGGCGGAAAAAACGATCAGCCAAACGGTAACGCAACCCAAGCCATTTACGTTTCGGTTTTAATCTCTGCTGTCTAATTACAGCACGGATGACCTTACATTTGTGACCCTGGAAGGTCACGATGATGAGCCAATATATTTTCACACATGGCTCACAAGCGAGATTCCCCACTGGCTGAGCTCGAACGACTTACGACTGAGGCAAGCAGGAAAATGCAACCGCTCGTCGTCGGAACGGACGCCAACGCACATCACTCAGTGTGGGGTAGCCCGGACATCAACGATAGAGGTGAATCTCTCCTCAGCTATATCCTACAAATTAACCTTAAAATAGAAAACCTTGGAGATGTGCTGACATATGTGGGACCGACATCGGCCAAAGTCCTTGATCTAACTCTGTCCTTAGGGAATAGTTCTGAGGCATTAGAATGGAGAGTCCTCAGACCACAAGTACATCCAATTGAACTTCGAGTTAAGCCAGAAACGCCTATAGAAACGCCCGTCACACAGACTGGGTGTAGAAACTTAGAGCGGTAGAATCAAAACTACCTACGCCAGCGAGTATCTGCTCGATAGTCGACATTGAGATGTCCATGGAGACACTAAAATCCAACCGAACCGAGGCATACTCTCAGTTAGCAATAGCAGAACCAGACCCCCTGGTGAACCCCAACGCTGAAAGAGCAGAGGAAGGACGTTCAAGAATGCTTCAAATTCGCCAAACAAGCGAATGAGCAAATAATCTGGGAAGAATACAAGATAAGACACCGCTTCTCAAAAAAGAAGTACGGAAGGCAAAGCAAAACTCATGGGCTCCAGCCCAGAGAAGTCTCCGAAACAGCTAGACTCAGGAAACTGCTGTTTTGACAGCTGAGTCAGCTGATTGCGAACCATGGACACTGGACGGAGAGCAGCAGGAAAAGCGACATGCGATCTACTTGATGCGCATTTTGCAGGCTGCACTGTAGTCACTGATTGAGACTGATATGCCTCAAGACCCTAACCGCAACAAGTCAACATCGCAAACAATATTATTACTTCGGAGAAACTCTGATGGACGATTGAGTCGTTTAGAGTTACAAATCCCCAGGACTATAAGGAATATTTCCAGATACGATCATAGACGATCAAATGCGCAAGCTGACGTCATTTTTGTAGCTTGCTTGAGATGGAGCTATGTACCTGTGGCTAGAAGACAGCACACCCTGTAGTGTACAGCTCGGGGACTGTCAATTGTAGGCTGTTATTCGCTAAAATATCAATTCATTGCACGATTAGTTCGATGTGCGCATTCTTGTTGTGCTGGGTCCAGCTCGTCGGATTGGTCGAAGTTCTTTTCACCTGGTCGTACGGGTTACGCTGCCCCATTTAATACTAATGCGCGAATTTAAAAAAAAACAAAAATCAAGAATTATGAGAAAATAATTAAAATGAAAATGATCTGGAGACGATCACACCTGATAGAGGAACTTTGTTGTTATATGCCCCTCATCTTTACCCTCCCGACCTTGACAAATATTTTAACTATTTTCATTTAAATAAGGATTTTACTTTCATTTTGTGAGAATTGTGCACAGTACTAAGACCATTAAACCAGTTTAGAATTCAGTTTAAATCGTAGTGATCATTCATGTTTTAATGATAAGATTTTGGGCCTTAATCATAATAACTATTATTAGTGCAGAAAGAAAGAAATATAGTTACTAATATTATAAAGAAAGAAATTTGTAGATTACATTTTATTTTGAGAGAGTCAATTGTATAAAACCAGGAGAGTGATACATATATATACCCAAAAGACACAATTTTTACCATTGTATATTACAAGTTCTCACAAATTATAAGCATTTTGCTCATCGCTGCAATTATTTGGGCCCAATATGATTATTAGAGGAAATTATAATTAGATATATATTTATATGTAGAATTATTTTCATTGATAATCCAGACTTATATTGTTCAGCAAATAATAGGAAAACGTTACTCTACTAATTATAGATATTTACTTGAGTTAAACTTAATTTCAGGAATTATTAAATGCCCATTTGTAGGGTTATTATCATTAAAGGAAGTTGAAAGAAAAATTAAATTCAGTTAATTTTCAAGAATCTCGGAAACACTGTGCATCGAGCAGCTTTTATGTGCTCAGAGCAAATATAAGGTACTACTATATCATCATAATGTTCTGTCCATACTCGAACCATTATGATAAACTTGAATTTAAAATTGTTGTTATTTTGTGCAAAAGAAAAGAGATAAAAATTAACTGCACGATCATTCACAAAGGCTGCACCGAATCTGACTTTTGAAGTTAACTTGGATGACTTGCGGGCATTTGATTGGGGTTAACTAGTTAAGCTGACAACTCATCATAATGATAGAATAAGGTAGCATATCTCTATTGATGACTTCTTCCATAGATGATGATGTAAATTATGCATATGTTAGGTGTCAGCTTCTGCTGGTGGGTGTCTGATCCGAGAGATTGGAGGGCGACTCGCGTAGACTAGGCCAAAGGTCTTTCTTGGCCAAGAGCTAACCCTAGACCACAGCCTGACGACGGAGTGTCACCCAGCACACGTGATCCTAGATGATTTGTTGACTCGCATAAGCATCTTATTTTCTCACAAGACCACAACGTGCCTTTTTCACAAATTACAACAATAATTCACTTTAACTTTTTTGATAAATTTTTCCCACTTTGATTAATAAAATTTAAAATAAATTTACCACCATCATGAAGAAGGCATTAACCTGATCTTGAAGGGTAACCAGCACGCCTACACGAAAGGGAAATCGGTGGAAACAGCGATACACTCCCTAGTAGCCACCATCGATACGGCATCAGAAATTTGCCCTGCCTTGACGGGTGCATTGAACAACGCGTCACCACAGAAGCAATAATGCGAGGCCTAAAGCTCTGTAATACACACGGCATTGGACTCCTGAATATACAAATGCTGAGCAGCAAAAGTACAAGTCCAGTAGGTTTTAAGTATAATGTTCTCGGATTTTTCCTCTGTGCACCGGAAACTACCAACCATTTATATACCCCAATTTGGTATTAAGCCATTCCCAGGGTATAATCAACATTTACCAGCTTGCAATTGTCGAATATTTAAATGTTTCAAGTGTTCTGCAACGGCACACTTTTAGTTCAGGCACTGACTTGGATAATTGTGTCCTTGCACCTTTGTGGTCGGCAGTCAGGCGCATTGGCACAAACAAATATTTGCCCAAAGGCTTGCCCGGCAATTGCGTGCGTGCGTGCGTCTGCCAGCTGGAGAGCCTTTGTTGTGTCAAGCAATCAATGATAAATAAAATTGAAACAAATTGTCGAGAGTCGAGAGCTTTGAGTCAAACAGGAAATATGATAAACTAAAGCCAGAAGTTTTAATTAAATTTGCATACAAAATTGTGCAGCAGCATTAAAAGTTATGAACTACAATTGCCATTTGGCCAGCTTACCTCACAGACAGACAACAATCAACCATTAAAGGCAATGGCGCAGAATATTGCGTATACGCAGTGTGCAGTGTGCGCTACTTAAACAGTTTTTAATGACGCCAAGATTCATTCCTGTGCCATTTTTATGTAGACTGTATTCTTTAACTGCCTGCACTTGGGCTTTAAGCCAGCCAGCGCAGTCATTGTATACAGCTTTATTCATATGGCAAGTTGCATGATTGCAGCTCCTTTGACACTCTTCACTAGGAGGATTTATTGAAATTGTTGCTGCCGTTTGATTTATTTTAACATATATTCACACATATTCTGAAATTTTCCACCTCCTTTTATCACAAATTCCTAGCAACTGTCGAAACACTACCGAACAATGAGTGAATCCTTTGTGTACAGTGCACTCAATTATTTGGTTGTTACTTGTTTCTTATTACCTTTCTGACTACCTTCAATGTACCAACATAATAAGCGTTGTTCGAATGGAAGTGAATGATGTGTTTGTGCGGGAAATACAATTGAGTTGCCCAAATGGCACAATGAAATGCACACAGTGTATACTGAAGGGACAGGAGAGAAGGCAAGCTGAAGGATTTCAGAAATCATTCAAATCAGTTCTGCAAACAATGAATATCCTGGTAATAGTGTATAAGCAATTGGGAACTATTTAAAGGGTTTTACTGTCCCTGGAGTCTGCTGTGAATGGAGTTCATATAAGAAACCTAACCAAATTTTGTTTTATTGAATCTTAGTACATCAGAGGTCAGCACAAAACACAATCAAATTTTGTAACACAAAGTTAATTTTGCTCGGTGGCATTGTTGGCGAAGCAGCGCTGAGGAATTTTATATACTACCTCAGTAAAATTGATATATGTGCAAAATAATTTTTTGTTATTTCTTTCGATCCAATAACGGTACATTGGTTGTGAGTATACACTTTCTTTCTCTTTTACTTCATGTCGCTTTGCCAAGTGTTCACTTCTAATTACCTCCTAATCTGTGGTGCAGTTATATGAAACAAGCGAGCCATCCCATGTTTCTCATAGAAAATTGATATATGTGCAATTTGTGTTTTTTGTCTTTTAAGGGAAATAGCGTCAACATAAATGGCTGTTTCAATGACAAAATATTGAACAGGTGTGCAAGCAATATTATTAACATAACAATCAAGTGAATTTCAAGTGATAACATGTTATTTTGGCTAAAAATGCCACTTACAAAAGAACTATCCCTTAAACAGCAGATAAAAATCAAAACCATGCATGAAGCTGGTAGAAAAATTGGTGTAAACGCAGTTTAACGAACAGCTGTCGTAACACAGTAACCAAATTTTTTGAATAGTCCTCAAAATTATTGTCAAAATCAGCGATTCCCAAGGTGGATGAGAGCACCAAGCAACTCATAAGGACTCTAGCAGCCAATAAATTGATGAGCTGCGCTCAAATTAAGTCGGAGCTCAGTCTACCAATATGTCGACAACGCAAGCAGCAAATTTGCCGAAAGAAGTTGCATCTTCAGAATCAGTCCAAGGTACCTAAACCGCGCCACGAGCAACATTACAAGAATGCGCAAATGGCCATTTATGAAAAGAATATGATTTGGGACGAAGAAATAGAATCCTTCATATTAAGTGATAAAAATAGTTTAACCTAGACGGCTCAGATGGATTTGTAGAGATATGCGACATCCCCGACCGACCTGCTACAAGCGCAACCATGGTGATGAGTCTCTCATGGTATAGGCTTTCTTTAGTGCTAAAGGCAAGTTGTAAATTCGATTTGGGCCTGGCCGTATCAATGCGCAAATGTATGTAGAGATGCTGGAAAGTAAGCTTATCACAATCGCGGACGAGTTCCATGGTGACAATTGGATTTTTCAGCAAGAAAAAGCTTCCATACACGTTGCCCGGCGACAAAGGCATATTTCAGGTCCCACAATATTCCGCTGTTACAGTGGCCGGCATTAAGTTCGGATCTAAATCCAATTGAGGATCTGTAGGGCATCATTTCTGCCACAAAATTCGGCGCTGTGAAGGAGTCCGACACTTTGATGCAGCTTTAAGAAGCAATTGTAAAGGTGTGGGAATATATTTATTTAAGTGTTTTACAAAACTTGGCTAATTCAATGCCCCGGCGGTTGCCGTTACTGGAAACGATAAATGGCAACCCAATTTTATATTAATGATATCACTAGACTACATTTGGAGATAAGTTTCCATTTAAAATATAAAAAAACCACTCACTTAAATATTTGCACATATATCAATTTTCTAAGAAATTATATTTAATTATTTTTGTTTGTTAGTTAATTGTTTAAAATAAAATATGCGTATGTATTTTTTAATTTCAATATCCAATACCTTTGTAAAAAAAAATAATGTCACTAATGAAATAGAATGCAAATGTAAATAACTAAGCAAAATATGTATGCACATTAGAGCGGTCCCCAAACCGGCAAAATGGAAAAAGGAGGTCTCAGCATTCCCAAAGCTAATATTTGTTGTATAATTAATAATTGTGAAAATCAAAAAATTTTATTTTAATTTTAAATGGGCGCGACAGGGTCTCAAAGTTTTAAAAAATATTAATCATACGACACGTTCACCAAATACAAATTTTTACAAACGAAGTTATTAGTTCATTTCAATTGCTGTCATTGTTTGAAATTCAAAAAGAGATCTACATTTGTGGAAATAAAATATTTACAAATTTGAATAGTTTATAAATAAAATCATCGCCGACTATTTATAAATGAAAAAAATATATGATAATAGGCAACACTGCGTATGAGTTATTTACAAAAACTTTAGACGCCATTCGCGCCCGTTAAAACTCGACTTTTTTATCTTTTGTTTTTATTTACGCTAATTATACATGAAAAAGTATCAGATAGGGGGTGAGAGCATGACCTTAAAAATTTCATATACATGGGGACCGCTCTAATGCACATATATCAATTTTACTGGAGTAGATTGATATTGTACACAAAATGTGTATGGAAATTTTGAATGTCTGCGTGATCTAACGACAGCAAGGCGGGTGTACATTGGGGCACAGGGCGTCACTTTCAGTGTCACAGTGCCACAGCGCAATGTGAACGGCAAATGGCTTATCACAAAAATCGTGTGACGCCAATGTAAACATTTTGGACTTCTGAATCAGAGCGCATACTCTGAGCGAGTACTGAGACACCAGCAATTCGCTTCGACAATAACCACGGACCTGCCAACTCGTTTTCCTGAAAACAGATCATAAATTGTCGAAGGGGGTCAAGGAAATTATGAAACTTGTTTGATAACTGTCAGAGATACCTCTGAAAATTGAGCAAGCAATGAAAAAGTTCCGAGCAAAGACTAAGAACAAAACTACGAGAATTATTTGGGGAGAGCTGCGATGTGGACAAACAAGTGGAGCTGATCAAAGTGGGCTGGTCACCAGCCTTCATTCTATGGAGATCTGTGTCCGTCTTTTACATTCCGATACTGGCAGCTGCAACACTTGTATCGGAGAATCTTTTCCGGAGGCTCTTAAAGTTGATATGGTTGGTGTGACACCCAAGTCCCAATCTCCGTAGATGATCTCCACATTACAGCCCAATCAGTCCTACCCTTGTTCTGCAGTCTCCACTAGCCTGTTACAGTGGTGTTTCTCCAACACACTGTGGTAGTTTTCCGTTGCTCCTGCGGCGTTGGTACCAATGTGTTAACCAACCTACGGCAGTATGATCCTCCTTTCCATGCAGCTGGCTGTGGCTATGTGTAATTCTACCTCTTTGTAGGATGGGATGTTTCAGTGGTCCGGATTCTGCTCACACAGGCCAAATCTCATGAAATAGAAAGTGTCTGACTGAACTGATTCACTGACTGACTAGGTGGCAATCTTTAACACAACCCTAAACGGTAAGAAAGATAAGCTAACATGAAATTTAGACAGGAGTTTCGTAGTGGTGAGGGTAGAAAAATATTAAGACAGGGTTTTGGAGAAAATTCCACCCAGGAAGAAAGTCGGAAAAGCGTCGGAAAAGTTTGTATGGGAAAAATGTTATTTTTCATCGTTTGACTTGAAACTTGGTTTATAGCAAGTGCCCGAAATAATTCGACACGTATTTTCCCGATTTTGGAAAATCCGCCCAATAGGAAAATGGCGGAAAATTCTTCACTGAAAAAAACTATTTTTTTCATCCGATTGTTTTCAAACTCGGTTTGCCAGGACGAAACCTGAAATAAATTGAAATGTTATTTTGTCATGTCGGAAAATACACCTAGGCGTGAAAATACCTTGAATTCTGCATGAAAATGCTATGTTTCACCCGATTGACTTGAAACTCTGTTTGTATTCAAATGAAAATTCATTTGTGTGTTTATTTCCAATGTTGGAAATACCGCCGGGGATGCCCGCTGGGATGTGGGTGTGTCACAGATGAGTGGGTGGGATGTTGGCATTAAGTAGGATTATCTAGGTGTGATGTAGGTGGGAATGGATGGGATATAGCAGGCTGGGATGAGAGGGATATGGTTGGATGTACAGGTGGGAGTGTGTGGGAAGTGAGCAGGAGCTGGGAGGATAGTTGCGGGATGTGGTACAGAATTTGGGTGTAGGATGAAGTACAGGAGTTGGAGGGAAAACCATCAACAAGTTCGATTTCTAGGTTCTACTTGGAATTATTATATCCAATATTGTTTGGTTTTTATTCTATTGAAGGCGCAATGAAGCGCTACGTGTGCTAAATAATAATCTTTATCCAAAACATTTTGCATGTGTTGCTTCAATCCTTTTTCGCAAAATCTACGTGATAGTCTAAACAAATCATAAATTTTGTATATTTCGGATTTTTGGACCGATCTTGATCAATTTAGCCATTCATTATATAAAAGGATTTAAAAATTCGCCCCCTTCAGGACCGTTGTGGATCTAACCATTTACGCGTCTATAATCGCGCCATCTATTGGTAATAATTTTAAAAATCATAAATTTTCAAATTTATGCAAAACCAAGCTTAAATAATTTTTTTGACAATACAAACATTACACTTCCTATATATTCCCTGTTCATTTACTGCCAACGCCTGCAGTTTTTGTCTTCATATGAAATTTTGGCAAATTTTTGGTTCTGAACCGTTAAATGCTTATAAGAAAATGTTCAACTTCCTGTAGACTTTTTTACAGTCGTTCGGTCTTCAATTTCTATTTACCCGTTTATATTAACCATGTATCTTATCTTTATAATAATTTTTTTTTATACATTTTACATATTTGCATATTGTGCATATTTTTTATGCTTTGCATATGCAAAATTTGCATATATTGAATATGCAGTTTCAATGGAAGGCGAGTTATTTCTTGCTGCACGGTTGTTTGATATGCATCCACGTTCGACGGTCTCGGCCGCTGCCAACAATGTCCGCCAGTAGAGCTGGAGAAACATCGATGTCGCGTACATCGATGTTTTCGATATTTTAACGATAAAACATCGATGAAACATCGATGTTTATTTCAATTGGTAGTCGGTGATACCTTTAAAGCACTTTTACAGCGGGTCGTTAAAAATAAATAAATAAATTTGATAAAATATAAAACCAATGTCCCTTCTAGGCTTCAGATCAAATATTTCTATTTCAGTTTTTAAAAATGTTCAAATTTTTTTTAAGGAATATTAAATGCTCAATTAAAAAAAACATATAGAGACCTACGTCTTGCAGGGTCAGTCAACTTTACTGAAAGTCCAGTAGCTGTGGATGTTTCCCAGAGTACATAAATATTATTTTGCTACTTGGTAAGTTAGACAGCTTGGGCCAAATTAAGTTCACTTTCAATTTTTGGAGTTTCATGCGTCTTTCATAGTGAAATTTGTATAAGTGACATCTTAAAATGGGTAAAGGTATTGACGTTCCTTGTAAAGTTTATAATTGGGGATTTTGGAGTTGCTTAGTATTTGCGGTAAAACATTGGATCAATGGTCAATTCCTTTATCATTAAATATAAACTAGTCCGCAGATAGCCTTCTTAAATAATGCCATAAAAATTATTTGTGGTTTGGACTGTTTTCAGCTTTTCTTTGGTGCAGTTCTTGATTTAAAAACTCAAATTCACCTTACATTTTTGAAATCCGCGTCGTAAGGCACAAGTCAAAGATCAATGAACAAGAAGGTGGCTTGTGTGTTCAAATCATGGAAATTTCCGAGTTTTAAATAATCGCCAGGCTTTTTGATTGTAGCATGTAAATGGTTGAGCATCAATTACATTCATAATCAAGGTTTGATCCAATTATATTTAAAAAAAAAGAGTGTGTGTCCTTCGGGACGCTTTTGGTACGAGCAAGCGCTTTACGTTCTACAACGGACCTAAGTAATGGCAAAAATACCTTGCAGTTCTGTATAAATAAATGTGCTATAATATTCAAAATAATTGGTCCTGTAAGTCACTATTAGTCTGTAAGTCATGTAAAGTCACTATTAAGTCACTGTTGATGTATTCAAATGCTGTTCCAGTCTGTTAAGTCACTGTTAGTCACTGTTAAGTCATTGTTAAATCACTGTCAACAGATAGCAGCATATTTTTTTCTTTAAATTCAAAAATTGACCTCAATGCAGCCACTCTCTGGTGTTCTACCAAGTCTACAGACCCTAAACCAGATCCCACTGGCCCACAGATCCCACAGATCACAGATCTAAAGTTCCATGATGTGCTAGTCCACAGATCTTCACCAGATCTCAACAGATCCTGAATTCCCACCATCTCGTCGAGATACACACACACCTGATCCTCACCAGATCCCCACTAGATTTAAACCAGACCTCCAGATGTCCACAGATCCACCACATCCACTAGATCCACAGATCCCCACAGATCCCCACATATCAGATCCCTACCAGCTCCTGACCTGATCCCCCCCAGACCCTAAATTGATCCCCACCTGACCCATGCCAGATCAGTCACAGATCCTCTAGATCTCCATCAAATCCCACCAGATCTACCTGATCCCCCTGAATCCTCACCAGATCCACACAGATTAGCATCACGTCCCCATAGATCCCGCAAATCTTCACCCCTGGTTCCACACTCCAACACTTTACACTTCCTCCACATGCAACCCACCTGTTCTACAAGATAAAAGCTACTGACTTTGCAAATACAAAACACAAGAAGATAGACATCCCCCAAAAAATCTGTACAAAGACAAATTTTTCAAGATTTCCCTCCCCCAATCTGACGTCAGTACAAGAGCTTCACTCTAAAAAAATTTTTATGGTTCCACAGTATTTTGTAGAATCTCACAATTTTTAAAATGCTCAGTCAAAACCAATGTTAAAACCAAAATGTTTGAGCCACCGCAAATTGGTTATCTTCCATTTCTAAAAGGGCCATGTAAATTTGATAAAATAGATAGTCATGTGTGGGATGTGTAGGTAGCAATGAGAAAAAACATCGATTGTGTGTCTGCAGTTTAGAATAAGAAATCGTGGCACCGTTTTAACCATCATTTTTTCTCACCCTATCCATCAGTGGCTTTTGCTCCATGCGAGCTGGGACCAATTTGTACAAGCAAGGTCTGCCCGAACCTGGTCATCCCATCTTAGTCGAGGTCTCCCCCCCTACCTCTTCCTCCGTAGTCAGCCGCCTTCGAATAATAAACTCCTCACTGGAGCTTCTTCGTCCATCCTAGTGACATGTCCTAACCAGCGCAGCCGCTGTTGCTTTATGCTTCAAACCAGACAGGTGTCCCCATAGAGCTCATACAGTTCGTCATTATTTCGAATGCGGAAAACATCGCCAACTTTTAAAGGTCCATAAATCCTCAACAAAGAATCTTTCGTTCAAACACGCCAATCGCCGCTTCATCCGCTGCTGTCATTGTCCACGCTTCTGCGCCGTATTGCAGGACTGGGATGATTAGCGACTTGTATAGTGCTAATTTTGTTCTTCGCTTGAGGTCTACTCTTGTGAGCTCTACTTAGCCCGTAGTAGATGGTGTGCAAGAGTGATCCTTCATCCGATTTCCAGACTGATGTTGTTGTCGCTGGTTATCGTCGTATCCGAGGTAAACAAAATCCTCAACAACTTTAAAGTTGTATTCTCCCAGTGTAGCAAATTGTCCAAGACGCAAGGACTTTTTTGTCCGCGGATACAAGGTATTTCGTCTTGTCCTCATTTTACCGCCAAACCCATCAGTTCTGACTGCCTCTCAATCTCTGAAAACGCCCTGCTACCGCCCGTTCATTTTTGCCGATGATGTCGATATCATCGACATATGCGAGTAACATTAGATCTTTATAAATAAGGCGCCCGTTCTGTTGGCATGTGGGCACCGGCGCGGGTTATATATTCCATCAGTAGATTGAAGAAGTCACACGATAAGGTATCACCCTGCCTAAAAACTCTCTTGGTATCAAATGGTTCCGGAAAAAAGGCTCTTTCCTATTTTGATGGAAAAAGCTTTGTGTACTTCTCAGCTGTCATCATGCAAAGACGGACTTACTTTGCTGGTATTAGGTAAATTTAAATAATCTTTTTTATAATGGTGTGTTGTTTTAGTTTTATTTTATTATATTGTTGTGGTGGTTTATTAAAATTATATAGTTAATATCTTATATGCAATGAGGTAAGAAATAGTTTTTTTTTTTTTTTTTTTTTTATTTTTTTAGGTTATTTTTTTTTGGAAGGAGACTGATCCGCGGTAGTGTAGGGTCGTCTCCTTTTTTAAAGATTGGGCATAGAAAGAATATTAAATCAAATCGTCGGGCATGCTTTGTCAACCTTTGTAACCCAATACGGCAATTGTGTGTTATTTTCCCCTCCGTTGATTAGGGGTGTTGTTGGTATAAAAAAGTTGGTGAGCCTATCTTTTGATTTTATTTGGATGGCCATATTATTTTTTTTTATTTAAAAAGTTGCACTGTCTAATAATGACTTTGAGCAGTACACAAGCCGCCGTCAAAATGAAGGAAACCTCTCCCACCACATCTGGTAGGACTTCTTTAAAATTACTACTGTACCTAGTATCCGCGGGAACAAAGTCTACGCGTCTTGGACAATCTGTTACAATGGGTAGAGTACAAATTTGAAGTTGGAGATTATTTTGTCTGCCATGGAACGATGAAAACCAGCGACAACAACATCAGCCTGGAAATCCGACGAAGAATCACTCTTGCAAACCGATGCTACTACGTTCTCAGGAGTAGAGACCTCACGAGAAGAACAAAAATAGCCCTATACAAGTCGCTTATCATCCTAGTCCTGCAATACGGCGCAGAAGCATGAACAAAGACAGCAGCGGATGAGGCGGCGATTGGCGTTTTTGATAGAAAATTTCTTCGGAGGATTTATGGACCTTTGAAAGTTGTGCGAGGATTTTCGCATCGGAAAGAATGACGAACTGTATAAGCTGGCTGGGATATGTTACCCGTATGGATGAACAAGCTCCAGCAAAAATGGTTTACAAGAAGAATGTGAAAGAACTGGAACAAGGCAAGGTGGGACAACCACCTCTAAGATGGGACGACCAGGTGCGGAAAGACATATTCAAGCCTGGTGTGAAAAACTGGTGCCAGCTCGCCCGGAACAGAAGCGAGTGGCGGGCATTAGTCGCAGCAGTCGAGACCGTCAAACGGTTGTGATGGCCAATAAAGAAGAAAGAAGAAATAAGAGGTGAAAATTCGAATAAGACATTCGATTTTCATAAAGTCGGTTTAATAGAAGGTTAAATAGACGGGTAAATAGGGTGTGTAGGATAATCGGTCAAAAAATAGCAAATATTGAAAATTGTAGTTTGAGTTTTGATTATCATAAAGACAGGTAATAAGACTAAGATGGTAAAGATCGAAAGTTCCAGAAAAATGGTGAAAATTATTGAATTTTCGCTCGAGCTTGGACTACCATGAACACGGAAGTTTTAATAGATGGATGAAGATCAGAAGATCCAGAAAATTGAGAATTTGCTAAATTGAAAATTGATTTTAGATAATCAAGAAGATTTTATAGATGGCAATTGTAAAGTAAGCTGTACTACTTCTTTTTGTGTTTGAAACACTAACGGTAGCGTAACAACGAGCGTCAGGACAGCTAGTAAAATTATATAATTTTTAATTAGTGCCATTTGTATGCCTGATTGGCTTAATTCAGTTTCTATACTAAAAGCTTCTGTTTAGTTAGTTTGCATTTCTCCCCGCACCGTCAAATTTGGCGTGTTTACGATTCAAAAGACTTTTGAATTTGCATTTCAATAAGCCTCTTTCTGGCCTCAAAATAGTTTTCAAAGCGTAATATTCTACATGAATGTCTTTTCATCAGATGCCCAAATCCTTTTCAGTAGCAACAAACACCACCAGGTACTCAAAGCGGCCTTCATTCTATTATAGAATTTAAATGCCGAAACCTTGAGGCATGTGTTAATTAATATCCTCTTTTTCTTTTTTAAATAAATAAATTACAGCACGGCCAATTGCAATTAATTTTATTGGAAATTGTTTTAGTTTTGATTTTGCCATAACTATTTGCACTGCGTATTTGCAGTTGCTCTGCATTGCAGTGCTTGTTCACAAAATTATTTGCATAAATAAATTATAAACAACAACATCGAGTGTGGTCCATTGTAAATAGCGCGGAATGTGCTACACACACACACGGGCAGAGGGTCCGGGGGCGTGACACTTCAATGACAATTTGCATATATGTTAAATATGTTTACGAACTTTGGGTCAGGAAAATGGGACACGGGCCATGTCCAGCTATAAACAGCAAGCAAATTTGTCGCTGTGTCAGTTATTCCGCTCTTCTTTTTTGCTCGATAGGAGACAGCAGTCGGCAGTGCAATGATATATTGGCATAAAGCGCAAATAGGCAGAGCAAATAAAATATATGCATATATTTTGCACAGGCCAGATGAAATATGGCTGCAGTTAGACCAACATAATTGGATATGTGCAGCGAGAAGCATCGAGCTCACTATGGAAGACTCTGAGAGGCTTCTTACCTGTTACAATACTTTTACCCATTATTAAGACAAACAGCAAATAAGACCATAAATATGTGACTCAGAAATGATCAGAATGATTATTTCATTTCTTTATTTGATTTGTCAAAGAAACAATTGACATTTTCAACCTGTAAGACCCCTATAGGTCAGGTCGGTAACCTGTTGCTCATATTGTTCCGGAACTGGCATTCCCCAAGCCAAGTTAGCGAAGAGTAGTATTATCAACTGATAGCAAACGATAGACTTCATTGTTGTTAGATTTTCAACTGTGTGGTGATACCTCTGTATCCCATTTATATAGGAAGATTTTATCTCAAAAGTGTTGACAAAGTGACATCGATTTTCAACAGTTATGTAAAGTGTCAAGCGCATCGAATGAATTTAAGGCTTTTATAAAGGGCAAGTGTGACTAATAAGAAATAAACAATGCTTCGATTTCCCCCAAGTAAAATTCCATCGTTCAGAAAATCTGTTTTACTATTTATATGTCGGTAATATGGTAACACTAATGTAAACAGTTAAAGTCTGGCAATACCAAAATAAAGTTTGACATTTTTATACTCTATACCAAAGGTGCACAGAGAATATTAAGTTTTGCAAAAGCATGTAACAGGGAGATGGAATCATTTTCGACCCTATAAAGTTATATATTCTTCATTAGCATTAACAGCCAAGTCGATATAGCCATGTCTGTCCGTCTGTCTGCTCGTCTGTCCGTCCGTCCATCTGTATAAGCGCACATATCTCAGAGATGATAAGAGATAGAGGTTTGTGCATGTATGTGACATATACTTCTAATACTTACAGGAAGATCCAGTTTATTTCAAATTTGTACCACGCATCTCCCGTTCCCGAAAATTAGAAAAAACGTCATATCTCCCACAGTTTTGAAGATAGACTAGAGATAGTTTGTAATTAGCATTATTATATATTTGCAAAATGATTAAGTTCGGAGGAACTATGTATATTCAAGTTATGACCAGAAGAAAGTTACTTCCCACGCCCTGGCAGTAGTGGCGTCATCTATTGGTCAGTTTTGAAATCCCTAATTGTTCAATTGTGGCTACGCCAAGTTAACTATTTAATTTACAACACAGATTAGGTTTAAGTTTGGTTTATTGGAGACGGCGTGTTGCCGCCAAGAATGAGTGTCACAGAATGGCGGAGAGTTAAGTGTGTGTGTGAGTTAGAGATGTAAGATATAAAAAGGCGGGAGTATCGAGCATCGATAGTTGTTAGTTGAACTGGGATAGGAAACGGCATACAATGCCAGTAGTGGCGCCATCTATTGTTCAGCAGCGCTGTTTTTAGATGCTACTCCAGATACAGAGTATATTACCGTCGGGCTTAACCGACTGAGCAGTCAAGCATCGGATTAAGAAGTGGTGTATGAATGAATGAAAGGACATTGAATTACCTACTTAAGCCCATTTTCTCAATGTCCGGTTAGTCAAACTTACCGGCAGGTTAGCCGAATTTGATTGTCGCATGCTGTCTTTGGCGAAAACCTGCCGGCAACTTTAACCCAGCCTCAGGATGGGGTCAAATTTTAACCTGCCGGCAAGTTTCGATAAAACTATCGATATTTTCACTCGATAAACAACAGCTGTGTCGAACACTTGTATTATTTATTTTGCTAATTGCCAATCCAATAAATGCCAATAAATAAACGAATTTGTTACATTCATGAAATGAAATTGGGAGGAAGGCGGTAAGACCGTCTGCGGAATCGAAGGATCAACTAGGCCAATGGCCTTACGAATTGTTTCTTGTGAAGTGGCATACCGATTGTGATCCAACTGCTGATACGTGTGCACCATAATGACAGCACGCAGGAACGGTATCACCACAATGGCCAACATGGTGACATAAATCCAGACGGAGCAACGAGCAAATAATGCGAGAGAGTACAGGGAGGGGGCTAAAATGTCAAATAATTCTTCTTAGAAGTATACATCAACTGGCTCTGCGATCTCAAGCAAGTGGTAGCCTTCTCATTATTGCGGGTGACTTTTTTGGAGTGAGACTTTCTCGGCGATCCGTGCAGTTAGTCATGTGTCCCACGCTAGGGCATTACTGGCTTTCACGAACACACAGAGACTGATTGATTTGTGCTAAAATTTTAGAAGTCAATTAAATATGTTTATAGCTTACATATCATAAATGAAATCGTACAATCATTATTAACCTCATTTTTCAATCCTGGGGCTAAGCTTGGGACCACCAATTTTTTTTGGGAAATGTACGTGAGCGGTGCTGAGAATGCCGCCACCGTAAGGCTTTCCAAGGGCGATGAGCGGCAAACTGATCTCCAAGTCTTTGCCAGGCTTCCACTTCCATGCCGCCTTATCACTTATCTCGTTCTCCAAAATATATTTGACTCTACAAAAATTGTTCCCTCTTCGCCTGTTTGATACTTCAACTTGATTCATTATTGCTAAAAATTTTAATCAACTTTTTTTTTTTTGCTAAATGATTACCAGCAACATCAATAGAATTAAGAAAACCAAAACAAACACAGCTCATTCGTTGACTCTGTCTGGTCACACTATGGCAGCGATAGCAATCTATCGATATCGGGCGAACCTGCCGGTAAGTCTCGTTGAGAAAACCAAAGGACTTACCGGCAGGTTATTCCACCCGGAAAATTTGACCGGTCGGTACCTAACCGCAGCTTTTGAGAAAATGGGCCTTAGAAAACTTTACATTTTCATGATGAACAAACCGATTCCAAAGATATAAATATATTTATAATGCTACTTTTTTCTAAATAAAAAGAACTACAATAACTTTTTTGCGTTTCCTCAGTGACTTGACAAAGCTAAACAGTGACTTGACAGTGACTAAACAGTAACTAAAAGTGACTTGATAGTGACTTGAAACAGACTAAATAGTGACTTGTCAGTAACTTGACAGTGACTACACTGTGACTTGAAAGTGACTTGACATTGAATAAACCGTTGCTGGACTGTAATTAAACAGTGACTTGACAGTGACTAAACAGTGACTTGACAGTGAATAAATAGTGGCTTAACAGTGACTACTTGACAGTGACTAAACAGTGACTAAATAGTGACTTGTCAGTGACTCGACAGTGACTTGATAGCGACTAAACAGTGACTTGACATTACTTGACAGTGACAAAGCAGTGACTTGACAGTGACGTGACAGTGTCTAAACAGTAACTAAACAGTGACTTGACAGTGACTTGAAAGTGACTAAACAGTGACTTGACAGAGACTTGACAGTGACTTGACAGTAACTTAAAAGTGACTAAAGCGTTGCTGAACTATGATTAAACCGTGACTAAACAGTGACTTGACAGTGACTTGACAGTGACTTGACAGTGACTAAACCGTTGCAGAACTGTGATTAATCAGTGACTAAACAGTGACTTGACAGTGACTTGACAGTGACTTGACAGTGAATAAACCGTTGCTGGACTGTGATTAAACAAGGACTAAACAGTGACTTGAAAGAAACTAAACAGTGACTTGACAGTGACTTGATTGTGACTAAGCAGTTAGTAAACAGTGACTAAACAGTGACTAGACAGTGACTAAACAGTTCTTAAACAGCCCCTAAACAGCTTTTAAACACTTTTCTATTTACTCACTCTCTTTTTTATTTACTATTCCCGAAATGTAAAACTTTTTAGCGGGCTCTAGGTCATTAAGTTATGATTTTGTCCATAACTTTTCTAAATCAAGACACGCACAACATCACAAACGAGGCTGGTTGACAGTATAACTATTTCATGAATGCCAATTCAATCTTCAGCTGTCGGCGCCTGTCCTTAGTTACCTCATGACAGAGTTGCTATGACCGCGAAATGTAAATAGTACCCCAGGTATGTAGCCACTGAATTATTTCTTTCTAAGCAGCTTTGCTTTTACTCTTAGCTTGATTCGAACCCACTTTTTTCTCAAGATTATAAATTGGTACAATTGGTAGATATTACTTGTTCGCTTGACCGACTTTCTTACCTGATTTTCTTTGTACTATTTTCTATGATCGCTAACTTGAAAGTGAACCAATGGAATGTTCTTCTTTCTATTAATTTTTCATATATTGTGAACTTTTCAAGGTTCTATAGAAACATAACTACGTTATGTTAATTTTCCTTTTTGTTTTCGTTGAAATTGGTTTTGCTTATTTCTACCAGCGCATGCAGATATTTTCCAGCGAATATAAATGAATTTTAATTTAATAGGTTTTTAGAAAATTTCCATCAAAAATTTATTTTAATAAATTCGTCTGAACAGCACTGAAACTTTAAACCAATTTGCTTTAATAAATCCAACAGGCTTTCCACTTTTCCATTGCATGTCCATTTAATTGTCCTGGTTTCTGTGCTGTGTACCCCTTGGTCAATCATCATTATCTTTACTTTTTGCTTTCGCATTGTCCGAGATTGGCAGACATTGGCCACTTAACCCATCTAGCACCCATGCACAATTAGCAGTTAACATAATTACTTACGTCGACAGCCTCCAGGTTAATGATGGCCACTTGCCCCGATAAGACTCAGTTTTTTCTTTACCAGAAACCAATTTTCATTATTGTCAGCTCACGCCATCAGCTCTAGCCAAATGACACACAAATTTGTGCCCTCAATTTATTTTTTTTATTATCCTAGGGTCGACCACGGTGTAGCGTACACAAATTAAAAGTAAATTAAACAATTAATTGTTTAAATAAAGAAACAAGTTGAAAACGAAAATGATTATAATTGGAGGCCGGGTGCAATTGTTGGCCAAAAGCTGAGACTCTTGAAAAATGGATGATTAAATATTTAATGGAAAGGGGATTAAAACTGAGGATAAAATTATTAATTGCAACTTTACTTTCTCTTCTTTTCCACTCATTACGATTTTTTTTATCCCACTTCACATCATTGGGGAATAGTCAATGGGTCTCGTTTATGTAGGATTTGCAGCTCGATAATGGTAAACCGTTTTTTAATTACTTTTCGCTTAATGCAGTCACCAGGCCAGACAGTAAGTGAAAAAAAAAACAGCGAAGAAGTAATGTCCTTGAAATATGAGATGAGATGCTCGGACATTGCCATTCGCTTAGTCCCTTGTGCCCTTTGCCTGTCTACTTTTTTGTCTTGGTGGCAAATGTGTCCAGTGTCCACTCGCTCTTCAGAAAAAAAATAACGATAACAAGAAATACTCAATGATTTTCGTTTTTGCTGCGCTCAGTGTCTTGTGGTCAAAACATGCTTGTTAAGGACTACAAAAGGGTATTTGAAAGGAAGTTTAGACTACAGTTTTTAATTGTTTCCATCACCAGCTTAAATACTATTCGTAACCCACTGACGAACTTTATTTGGGTAATGTCCCAAGTTGGATAACCTGTAACTGTAATCTTTGAAACGCATTTTAATGTCCACGAAAAATTCTAATTAGTATAAAATTAAAAGAACAAACGTGAAACAACATAAACGTCGCCAGAAAGTCCCAGCTCCTGAGTTGACGGAAAATAAAGACAGAAAAGAAAACGCACTTTGGTTGGTTAAGACCCTCGAAACAAGTCCCAGCGGATTACATACTGTTCGGTGTTGAGAACATAAGTGAAAAGGAGAGAAATCTTTCTAAATCTCCGTCGGTGTCACAAAACTTTGTTTGTTTTTTTTTATTAGAAACACAAACTTTTGTTAGAGCACAAACTTTTCCAATTAAAGTTTCATCTTTAACAATGGGTTAATTTTGTACAATTCCAATTCTAATTTTTTTTCAAAAATAAAACGCAAAATCTTTAAATGTAATCGCGCTAGTCATGAAGTATAACTTGCCAGCCCTTAGTTCGCTGGCTGTCACATAGATGGCGACTCCATTGATAGATGGCGCCACCTGAGGTAGTTGGTTTTGATAAATATGAAATACTTGAGTTGACTTGGCGAATAATTATTGAAATGCAAAATTTCAATGTTAAAACCAGAGATTAAAACCGAAACGAATAACGGTTAGTGTTACGCCGATGTTTTGGCCGATAGCTTGATTTCGATTACGCTTATATGACGGTTGTGGAATATGGGTTACGTTACGGGTTACGGTTATTAACCTCATTCTATTTCGGATTTTGGTTACGGTTACGGTTATTGGTATAAAATATCTCTTTGACTGTGCGAGTGTCTGTGAGATATTTCTTGCAATATTTGCGCAACAAAAATCAAACGGAAACATGTTCAATTTCTTTTAGCTAAGTTGCATACGACAAAGAAAAACAGACTGATAAGGAAAAGCCACATTATCTGGCAATGGCCTTCGTATATGTGGTAGGGAATTGAAAAATGCTCGTATCTTAATGAAACAGAATAGTTAATGTCTACATGGTCAGGAAAACCAACAAAACACAGCCAAACAAACCCATGCTCAGTAGTTACAGTAGTACCTACATTTATCATCATTAAAAAGCAGGACTACTAGACTATCATGTCTCTTGTGTCGAAATGTGTGTGAACACAGCCTTATTTCTCTATCAAAAGAACACTATTCCCGTAAATGCTTGTTTTTGATCGAGGCATCGCGCACTTAAAACATGTAAGGGTAACAGTAGCCTCCACAAGCAAACTTGTTAGGAATTGAAGCGCGAATAAAAATTGTTCATTCCTCTCTTCCATCCACTGTCAATATCACAGCGCAAATTGACAAGTTGCCGACACCAAGCTGACGAGCTGTCAAGATTACATCGTGCCAAAAACATTTTCCTCTTACATATACACATCTTCATTTACATTTAGTCAAAGGAAGTAAGACTGCCTTAGCACTGATATCATTTACTGCCACATGAGAAATTATAATCTCATCCAAAAATCCACTCGGAATATTCACAAAAATTGTCGGACCAGTTAAAGGTATAAAAAAAATAATTTAGTTTTTAGCCAAAAAAAGAATAAATATTATTCTCAATTAAGTATTTTCAGAAGTATAGCATACTTAAAAGGGCATTAATCACAATAAATTTTGTGTGTATAAACGTAGTAATACCCTATCATGTCCCATGAATCAAGTACATGATATCAGTGGAAAGGCAACGTAATAGTCTTTTTCCACTGAGCACCATCCAACATCTAACATCTTGAAGAAAAATGTTTCTATTCCACACACTCCTCATAAAATTTAGTAGTGGCACAGAAACTTGTCATGCATTATTATATATTTTTATTTTAGAATTTGAGTATTGCGGGCTCGAGGTCAAGTAAAACACACAGATGTGTATGCTGTTTTTCCAATATATTTCAGTTGCTCCTCGGCAACTATCTTCAGGGACACTACAAAACAATTTCCAATTACAATGTAACATTCACTTAATACAGAAAACACAAACTTTTTTACATACATTGTTTTACACGTCTGTTCCGTTCGGAGTGGATTTGGATACTGAGTTATTGTTTGGTCAGTAAGTGTCTCTATTGGTGCGCACAGTTCTCTGTGTCCGATTTGTAGTTAAGCCTTTTGTCAGTGTGTGTGTCTATTGTATACAACATCTCAAGAGTGAAGCGTTTGCTGTAGTGGTTTTCTTGTCCTGAGTCCTTTTAGTAAGGACTCAATTGACATTGATTCTGAAAATTCGAGCAGCAAATGCATCAATAATACCAATGTCCATATACCAAATGAGCAAATGTTAAAAAATTTTCATGCCAATTTATTTTTCTCCATATATTTTTGTGTAATTTCTGAGACATTGACTGACAGATGTGAGATGTTAGATGTGGCCAGTATAAATTTATATTTCACATCATCATCGAATTCCAAGCGTTTCTCTAAAGTGTGCTCAGTGTGCAGAGACTATATCTTGGAAAACGTGATTGCGTAAACAACAACAATATGTGTAAAAGCTTACGTTTTTATTCGAAAAAATTATCAGTGTCCTAACAAATATAAGAAAAGATAACAACGGTAAAGATTTTGGTTAGCTGCTTTGTGTCTTTCTCGTTCATTAGCGACAATGCTGCGAAAAATAAATAAGCACACAATTTATAATAAATAAATACGAGTTTTATTCAAGAATCAATCGGAAGTTTCACTATAGAAAATTTTGTGTGTATTGTAGTGGGCCAATTTGTTTAATTGTTGTGTTCAATTTATGGGTTACAATGGCCATTTTCCCCTCTTCCAAAATATAAAAATAAAAATACACATTTTATTTTTTCCTCTTTCTCCTACGAGCGTTTCAGCGGCTTGTCCTGCCTTCTTCAGGGAGCCTGCATATATTTATTTTTATCACATTTAAAACATAACATAAAACAATCATTCATAGTCATAGTTTTAGTCTAGTTTTTTATAATTATTATTGTTGAGTAATTTGTTTATTGGTATTTTCAGCTATCGCTGCCACGTAAATAAAGTTGCTTTTTTGGTAGTTTTCTTTATGGTTGAGTGCTCTCTTTCCTCTTTGTTGGATACGTAAGCTTTCTAACGTAAGTTTTGTTCTGTCTCTCCTCGCTATGTCTATTAGTCTTACGTTGTCAAAATCAGCTGTGTGGTCAGATGACGTCAACCACCTTTAATGCAGTTGTCTACTTTCTGTTTTTTGCATCTCCTTTGTGCTCAGATTTTATTTGCAGCGGTCGTTTTGTAGTCCCCACATATACGTCGTCGCATGATTCGCCCTCCTTGCCATTGCATTTATTTATGTAAACAACATTTTGTTGTTGTTGTTTGCTGAGTTTGTCTTTCGTTTTACTGAATAGCTTATATTCGTGTGAGCTTTGTAAGCGTACGTTATGTTTGATTGTTGGTTTGGCATAATTTTTGTAATTGATTGTTTGTTGGTAAATTTGTCTATGTACGGCACACTTAGTTAGGTCGTGTCTTTTGTTTCTTTGTTTGGGTTTGGTTCGGGAATCGTTTTTGTGGTGTCTGTGATAAGTGTTTCGATCAATTGTTTGGGAAAGTTGTTCTTTAATAAGATTGTCTTTAGTTTAATGCATATTTCTGGTCTATATACTTGGTCGCTTAATGTGTATGCCTTATTTATCATATTTTTAGCCGTGTTTATATTCTTTGAAAGTGGTTGGTGCGAATGGAAATGCGTCCTGATACTGTTTTCTTACCATTTAAACAATAGTTTTCCTTTTTCTCTCTTTATTTCGGCGTCTAAGTATGGTATTTTTGAGGTTAAAACCCGAAATTAACCCATTCATTTGTTTTGTCTTTTAAGCGGTAAAAGGATAAGTTAAAGGATGCGAAAAGTTTGTAAAAATGTAAGGAATAGGTTGTCTATACTAGGGTTGTCGAAATATCGATATTTAATACATTTTGACGATATTTTTATGAATACTTTTTTTTGGTTTTTAGACAAAAAGGAAGGTTTCTTAAGGGCATTCTCTTGGATATTAGTGGCATCAGTAATAACAGTAATATTCAAGAGAATGCCTTCAGAAAACCCCCATTTTTATGGCCGAAACTAACAAAAATACACACCAAAAATTTATTCAACAAGTATTCGATATCGATATTTCGACATCCCTACTCTTACCTCACCCAGTTAAAGACTCCAATAAAACTGTAAAAGTAGCTTAATGAATGAATGTCCAAGCAACTCAGCAAAGTCAACCGTCAGATCACAACCCAGAGTAAGCCGTTAGCCAGCCGGCGATAGATGGTACAGACAGAAGGAAGAAGTAAACGAGGCAGCGGATCATCGAGAAGAAACGATATGGTTGCGAAAAATCCACTTGCGTTCGCTGGATCCGTGGCCTAGTCCTGAAGTTATTGCTGTTCAGAAAACAAGGTGATATTTTAAATTATGTGCTGAATTCGCGAAGTTTTCTTTGAGCATTTTGAGCATTATATATTGTATATCATATTCATTGCAAACTATTGTTTAATTCAGAGTTTCTATTTATTTATATCCTGCTAGCTGAACTCGCTGAGACTTTGTCCGTGTCTAAGATTTTAAGAAATTCAAATTGGCTTTCCCGTTTTTTCCCACCTCCTCTTCATCCGCCCACCACTCTTTCCCCACCCTCCTTTCCATCTTCCAGCGCTCTTCACTCTTTTACCTCCCCCTCATTCTAACACACGTAGCAGCAGTCATCTGTCTCCAAAAGACAAGATATGAATAGCTCTCTGAGACCTAATTTAAGTGAGTGTGATCCCTCTCATGCTCACTCTCTCTGGCGCTCTTAGCAAAACTTCACTGCTCACATGGTGCTAGAGCGCCACAACCGAATGGCCTTTACAAATTTTTCATTGGCCTTTTCATCTATTTCGCGGAGAAATTTTCCAAATTTTCTATCTTAGTGCGCGCCTGCCTAATAATCAAAGTTAAACTTTTAGATCTTTAAACAAATTTGTTTTGGATGTGGGTTGATAATATGTCAGTCAGTCGGTCTTACAGATTTATAAATATAAATTCATTGGAAACTATAGTTTAAATCAGAGTAAATGCCCTTCAAAGTATGCTACGTAAATGAAATACAAATTTTTATTTTGAATTCACCTCAGCTCTAATTTGTTTTGAAACCAAACAATATGAGTGAGAAGCTGAGATAACGGACCATCAATTTTTTCATTCAAATTGAACAATTTTAAAATAGTTGTTTGCATACTTTGAGGGGCATCAGTTTGACTTTCCAGGGTATTTTAAAAGGCGCCCGCTATCTCACATTCAACTGCACTTTTTTCCACCCATTTTCTTTTCAGTTTCTTGTGCAATTTCCCAATCCGTTCTCTTGACTTTTGCTGCTGCCGACATTTGTCCATGTTGCCAGCGGTTTTCGTGTCATGTAGCTTTATTTCTATTTACTGGCAGGCAGACTGGTCTCTTCAGTTTATCGCCCCACTGCTTGACCCACAAAGGTCCCGATTACGTGATTTGTCCCCTGTACGCCGGAAGCGTAGTGGAAGTTGACGACAACGGCAACGACAGCTACTTATGTCTGCCGTTGAGATAAGCAGAGCGACGAGAATTTCAAAGGGCATAAAAATTTAAATCACGTCACTTAGTGAGAACAACAACAAAAAGGCAAAAGCCGGACACAAAAGACACAACTACACAAAACTACACGTCCCTACATAATGGGGCGCCATGTAAATAGTTGGTGGGTTCGTTTGTGTGTGTGTGTGTGCGAGTAGGGGCCGATGTTATTCTGTGTGCGTTTGTTAAGCCGCTTTTGAGGCAGGCACTCAGGAGCATTGCCACAGCAAGGACTCGACTCTCACGTGCGTGTGTGTGTGTGTGTGGCTGTGTGTTTGTCCTGCGTCATGTTGCTCGAGCGCGGCAAAATGCTTGTTACGCCTTTGAGCCGCCGCCTGCGGTTGACAGAGCACGTTGAGACACCCCACTACACACCCAACCACCAACAAATTGGGTGCAGCACATTAAAACGCAATTAAAGTTGCAGGCGTTAATTGTGCCGCCTTCGTTAGCTGATATTTTTTTTGGGAAGGGGGGGGGTTTTTCTTTCGTTTCAGTAACTTGCCAAAAATTAATTACTTTTGCAATGTCAAAGTTAACAGTCATTAAAAAATATTTAAAAAAAAGAGAAGGTTAAGATATGGCTAAAAAGAAAAAGACACACTCAGGTATATGCAAGTGTATATGGGCAGGTGTTCCCACGAACTTATTCCATAGATAGTTTTGAAAATTCTTACAAGCGAAAACTAACTAAAATAGAGCAACAAAATGTTCTGAGAACTGCTCTGCTAAATATTTTCTTAGTTATTAATGTTATTAATGAATGTGGTTAATTCTTCAACCTTACCGGTCATCTTCACCAGCAATTGGGGCCAGCTGTTAAGTAACTAGCTATTTGACAGTTTCTCAAACTTTGCCGTTCACTAACATTGCCTAAATTTATACCAAAAGAGTTCTACTAACAACAACTGAGCATTGCAATCCAAAATAATTGTTGAAACTCTGAACTGGGATGTCTCATCCCTCTCACTGTATTTATGTATCTTCACTGTATCACTGACCTGCCCGAAGAAGTTAAAACTGAAACGATTTGTGCATCGCTTCCAACAATATGCACATTTTTCCCGAAAGGTAGGAAAATATACAGACCAGCGATTGGATGTATGTAGTCCTATTTTTGTTTTGTTTGTTTGAAAAATGAGAGGTGTCACAGGAGCCCCTTGATTCGTAAGTTTGTAGTGTACACTTTACGCGAAAAAAAGCTGAAAAAGTTATGTTTTAATGGGAGCGAAGAGGCTACAAAGTTGTTGATAATACTCATACGCAGTGTTGCCTCTGATCTTTAAGGCGTTGATTTCAAACAATAAGTTTTCGTACTTACAATAATAAATAGGGAATGATACCAAATAAATTTATTTATACATCGAAAAAAATTGATATGACAGTCACTTCGACATTTTGTCATATCAATTGAACTCAGATAAGACTAAGATTAAATTAATATTTTCGAAAATATCAAAACATTTTTGTACTATAAAACCAGAATTAAATGCCAATTTTTTCTAAATAATAATTATTTAAGTTCATCGCCTTGGCTCCCAATGCAGCTGCTTCCACGCATTTTTTCCTTGTGATTGGCCTTATTTAAACGTTAAAATAATTAACAAATAGGCAACATTACTTTAGACAATACAATCAGAAACATAAAACCACATGAAACAATGGCCGTGTTCACCAGCACAAATCGATGACGACAAAATCGATGGAACTAGTTCAATTGTTGAGGTGAACGAATGTGAAGTGCAACTTTGATTGCTAATTTTTGTCATTTTGGTTAAAATCAAAACTTTAGCTTTCACGCATACCATTTTTACCTTTAAATTTCATCAAAGCGTTAAACAAAATCCAATTAACTTTTTTTGATGGATGATGTTTAATGTTTGATGTGTTCTGGTGAACAGGGCCAATAATTGTTTAACGATTAATTAATTGACGCTCGGCTATTTCATGGAACAAAGAGTATTAGAGAGAAACTTTGATCAGTCGACACCGCTTCTGTCAGAAAATTGTCAGCTGTTCGCTCTCATTTACGCTCTTAAGATACTTTTCGGTCAGCTGTTCGCTCTCTCTGGATACATTTAGGTTATGGTCTTCTCGCTCTAACCACTGTGATTTGAAGTATCTTTTTGGGCACTATCGTTTAGCACCAGCAAAATTGAGAGGCAGCGCAAAGTTCCTCTCTAATTCTTTTTGCTCCATGGCTGTGTGCTTTGCCAAATTAGAATGACGCCGGCCTAAGGCTGTCTTCACACTGTTCGACACATGAGCCATGATTGTCTGGTTTTAAATTTGAATAGCTTGTCAAATTTGTAGAATTTCATGGGGAAATAAGGCCTTCTAGATATCATGGGTCATGTGTCCAACAGTGTGAAGGCAGCCATAGTATAAGGGCTTCAAGCACATACTGCAAATGCAAAGTCAAATTCGCGTTATTTTTGTTTTTTTTTTTTTGGAGAAGTTTAGGATTTTTTTTTAATTTATTTTCAAATTACTTTTTTTTTTTGGTTTGGTGGGAAGAAAAAAAATTTTAACAAATTATAAAAAAATCACACAAAAAAATATATACCACAACTATAATATTACAGCTAGAATGCGTCTGCCTTCGGTTGAAGAGTGGGGGGTCGATAAGCAAGTTCGTTCGAACTGGGTGAATGTAGCCTCGCGTCGAGGATCAGCAGCTACTGCAGTCCCACGAATCTTTATATGATGAGAAACATTGTGCGTACTCTTGGTGCAGTGTTTGGAGTCCTGGTGACGTTGATAAACTGCGAAAGGACTCCAAAATCGATGCTCTGGTTGAGCGTTGAGATGGCTGAGTCTGTAGTACTGGGCATTGTACCCCGAGTAGAGACTCGCGTTGTTTGGTCGAATAGTTTTTGGTGTCGAGGTCGATGAAAAAACATGTAGACGTGGCTAGGCCAGGCAATGGTCGCCCGACGACGAACCCGTCGAATTGTTGCTGATCCTTCGCTGAATGCGAGGATGTGCTGATCGTATCGTAGCATAGCTGGTTATGCTGGAGGAGGTCGGCCTGGTGGGCCGTGGTCGAGATCCGAGGCCCCCATCCGTGGTCATGTTGTTGGCCACAAGATGGTGATGCTGTGGTGCGTAAAGTCCGATGTTTTTCTTTTTGCTGAGTTGTAAATGAGCTTTGTTTATGTGTTTGTTTTTTGTTCCCCAACGACGAGACGGCGTTTTTGGGCCCCCGGTGTATGTGTGTATGGAGAGCTACAGATTTCGTTGCGAATTGCAACCACTTTAATGATTAATTGTCAATTGTTCTGTGGTTTGACCGGCCAGCTTTTTAACCAATAAGTGCCCAATTTCTGCATCTTTGCTTATTAAGATATTTTTTTCACTAGTTATACCCTGTTCCAAAGACATTAGAACATGAAGATAAGTCACGCCTTACGATTTTTTTGCACACGATTTTTCGGTGCTAACTTTTCAACTGGCTTTTGGCTCTCTTGAAATTTTTCAAAAGCCAGAGAGAGAGAGCGCGCTCTAGAGCCAGCCGCGTTTTTGTACGCATAAAGCGACAGCCGACGACTGTAAGTGTGCTCACGTATTCTCAAGCATTCCTTACACAAGCAAGTGCATTATATTTTTACATTTTTACGCTCTCAACTTTGTGGAGCGGAGAGACCGCGATTTTCGTCGTCGTATGTGTGATCATTTGTGGTCTTGAAAAGCAGTTTCTTAAGAATTTCGCGGTTTTGTTACCATGGAGATCCCTTAGCTGAGAGTTGCGCCCATGCATCGATCCTGACATGTTTTTTCACTTTGTTGGCACCTAGATTTTTATAATTACTATTTTTTGACCCTCTTTGGCTTTTTTTTCGCGATTTAATAAGTCTCCAGTTACGGTAAATGGTTTAAATACTTCACCTATCACAAAGTTTGTAACTAAATTCGTTTAACACTCCGTGTACTTAACCTTTTGTACGTAATTGCTAAAAATTGTTTAGTACGCACGAGTGCTGAACACAAAAAAAGTTCGATACTTATTTTTATCGGTCGGTTCGTTACTGACGCTGTACCGTACTTGATTTTTTGGTGGGTGCGTTACAAATTATTTACCGTACTTGTGATTTCGTAAAAGAACGAAACGAAAAATTTACCGTACTTTTCTGAGTACGGTACTTGGCTTTGTTCAGTACTTTTTGTGTACTAAACATAAGTACGGTACTTTGATAACCCTGGTTACAACATCGTCGCTTAATATATATTATCTTGGGCCTTTAATCTATCCTATTTTGGAAAGCTCAATAAAACTGAGCAAAAAACGTCCAAGTTATTGAAACAAATTTCGCTGTATTGTGTACCATTTTGTGTAAAATTTTTCATATTGATATGTCTTACGCTTCCACGTGAGATGAGAATATGTCGTAATATCATTCACTTCATTTTCATTTTTTGCGAGCGTCATATCTCAGATGTCCTGCAGTCGATATCGCACAATCATTCTTTGACTTTCAGTTAAAACATTTTTTTCAAAATTTTATTAATAGGCATTTTAAATTTAAAAAATTTTAATAGATTAACTCGAAAGCCATTTTCCATTTTTTTTCTGGCTTAAGTCCATTGAGAACTTTAAACGCGTTTTTCTCTAAATGGATTATTCAGTCTTAAAGTAAGTGAGCGATATTTACTTAGCAAATAACCCGACGCGCTTCGCTGCGCCTTCAACAGTATAAAACCAAACAATATTGGATATAATTCCAAGTAGAACCCAGACATCGAACTTTGCTGATGGGTTTTCCCTCCAACTCCAACCCACATCCCACCCACTCTACACCCAATTCCCACCCACCTCCTTCCCCCCAGTTTCCACTCACTTCCCGCCCACATCCCTTCCACATCCCACCCACATCCCACCCACATCATCTACATCAACCCACCCATCTACATACCACCCACATCCCTCCCAAATCCCACCCACTTCCCGCCCACATCCAGCCCATATCCCGCCCACATCCCACCCACATACCACCCACTTCCGCCACATTCACCGCTTCCAAAACAATTAAACACCCACATCCCATCCACTTCCCAACTACTTCCCAGTGTGCATCTGGCAGTATTTCCAACATCGGATAATGAAAACACAAATGAATTCTCATTTTGACCTTACAAACCGAGTTTCAGTCAATCGGATGAAAAAATAGTTTTTTCGTACGAGAATTTCGGGAATTTTCTCGCATGGGGGGGGATTTTTCCGAAATCGGAAAACACGTGTCGAATCATTTCGCGTACTATGCTTACAAACCAAGTTTCAAGTCAATATGACATTGGTTTATTTTTTTATTTTCCATCTTAGTGGTATAAGTAATTAAATACTTATTTTTATAACACTAATCACAACGATTCACAATTACATAGCTTTAATTTTAGTTACTAACAATGGTTGTACAAACAAGAAATTTTAATCAGTTCAGTTACTTAAGATAAAGACAGATTCTGTAAAATTATTTTTTTTACTTAATCAGATGAAAAATAAATTTCGTTGACTTGTGGTTCAAATTTTTTTCAATGCGCCTGCATGGCTAAACCAACTAAATCTCAAACCTGGCAGGATAAGCTTTTAAGGCTGGACGTTGATAATATGTCCCGTAACTATGTCAATTCATCATATAAACAGATTTTATACTCTTCTGAACCACCTAAATATCATCGAATGGAACTGAGTTGTAAGGTAAGGTAAGCTTCTACGAAGTGTTGACAACAGAGAGAAATCCAGAAAGCCAAGCAGAACCTAGAGCTATATAGGCCCACATCACCTACAGCCAACTGCAGTACAACCTTTCGACTAGGAACTACTTTCAAGATGACCTCGAAGCCGCAACCATATCGGTTATGAGTCTAAACTATACCCCTTACAGTACCATGCCCAGCTAATGCACACTTTGCCATAACGGAGAGAGAGAGGACACTGAACACTTTCTTGCCTTATGCCCCATACTGAATGAACCCCAAGAATCACACACACTGCTGAACGAAAGCAGTAGGCTAACTACCTACTTGTGGGGGAGCCTTCAATTCCGCCGAAGCTTTCTTATGGACTACGGTGATATGTGATCTGGAAACCAGGAAAGCATCGAGTCACATTTGTCAGGCTAACGGCTAACTGCCACAGCACGTATTTTATTTTCTATTCAAATTTTTTGTAAATTGTAAAACTTCAGAATTATTTTTATTTTTCTAACCATCAATATAAAGCTGGCTCTAGGTCTCGTCATGCTTGCACATAACTTCAAAAGCAGGAAGCACAACACACCACAAAGGAGGCCAGCTGATCGTGCAGCTGTTTCATTGGTATCTCGTCAGCGATCTTCGCCTACTTGTTTTGGTCTTAGGTGCGTTGTTGGGAAACTGGATCAAACGACTTTACATTGGGCCAGCGAGCCGATTTTTCGACGAAAATTCAAATTTTGTATAGAAAGTAAACCTATTTTAATAATAAAATTTGAATAGTAATAGTGACTAGAATGAATCAAACGATTTTTATTGTTTTGATGCATCCCTGAAATTTTTTCAGCCCTTCAAAGTCAGCTGTTTGATTGCATGCGTGCGAAAAAAAGCGCGGGAAAGTTTTTTGTTTACTTGCGATGCGTGCCAAAATTATTGTGGCTTTTAATAATTTTCCTTTAAAATTAGGGAAAAGAAAGACCAAGGTATGTAGAATATTTGTATTAAAAAGATTTTGTTAATGTTTGTTAATGTGTTTTTTGTGTCGTTGTTTTGTGTTGTCGGCCAAAGTAGAAAAAAGCTAACCTCAACACCAAAGTAGAAGCTTTCACCTTTACACTACAAAAGAACTTGGCAAAATATAATAGAAGTATGGCCAGATTTAAGAGAAAGCATCCCAAACGGCTTACGTCCAATATGGCTATAACAGTAAGTTCTTTGTTGTCTTCAAATCCAAAGCCGTCAACATCAAAAGACCACCCATTGAATATGTTATAACGCAGCCCGTCAGATAAGAAAATTGGCATCCGATTCAGCTGTAAATCAGGGTCACAACACATCTCTTCTCTTTTGCCTGCCCCAGTTTCGGCCGAAAATCAAACAAGGAAAGATACATTGTGTTAACTCATCTTCTTCTTCAGTGTTCCTACTAAGGCTAGAAAAAATCTTGTTCTCGTTGAAAATTGCCCCGTCTCGACTAAGCGCGCACAAATTGAGAGAAGCTAAGTTCAAATTGTAGACCTTTTAAAAACTAGCCTTTTAATATAAATGTAACCGGTCAGTTGCTGAAGTCCAGCTGTAAAGTCTTCTTGACCACACTAGTTGCCGTATAATTCAAATGCAAGAAGATTTATTTGGGTCAGCAAAATAAACTACCCCTACCAGCAGGCGTAATCGAACTTTTGGAATCACCAAACTTGCTATATATTTGTAACATGGACAATAATAACAATGTTTCCGTTTCTGATGCTAACAATAGTGATAGTGATTCAGATTCTGACTCTGAAAATCCATTTTCAATAGAAATTGATGTAGAAGACGACTTTTAGGAACATTTTTAAGTGTAAAATACTTATCTATAATCATTTTGAATGCATTCTTATTTTTTACTTATTAATATTAAGTTTAAGTTTTAAAAAAAATGAATTAAAAACATTTGTTGAATTTGACGAGTGCTAGCATTATTAATTACTGTAAGGTTAAAATGGCTATACAGCTCCTTAACGCCGGATCCGAACGGCAAAGTTTGAGAAATTTGCTTTTTTCATGGCTAGTTACTTCACAGCTCTCGCCAATAGCTGGGTGAAGGTGACCGTATGTGTAAAAGCTAGTTTCTAAATAAAGAAAAAACTTTTATTAGTATGTTCAGAGGCGGGATCGAACCCGACCTCCTGCCCAGCAGTCCAGCACACTAACCACTGGGCCAAACGGCCACTGTATCTGTACATGTATCAATAAGAGGAAACCTATCTCATATGGGCGGCTAGGAAAGGCGTGGTCAGATCAATCTGAAACTAAGAAATATTTTTATGTGCATCGACACTATCATATGTACCAAATTTCAAGAACCTAGCTTTAAAACTTTAATTTTCGTCGAAAAATTGACCTTATGTGGACTGTAGAAAATTATTTATTTTAAAAGATATAGTTATTTTATGGCAAAATTTGGAACCTTTTTACAAAATAGTTTTTAAAAGGCAGCGATTTAAAGTTGATTTTTCTTAAAATTGCTGCAAAAAATTCAAAATTAATAGGCAAAATTAGGACAACATCAGCTGCCGCAATTTTATTTCTTATGTTCAACTTCGGCATAGATTGAAATATTTGAAATTTGTAAGTAAGTTTGCATTCGTAAGCGTTTACTTAAAAAAAAGGGAAAAATCTAAAATATTGTGGATTTCTTAACAGCTTACCTCTTTGCGTTAAGAGTGCCCAAAAGTACCTCTCTTAATTTTCTTGCAACATTGCTCGGAATTGCTTTGAATTTTCATATGTAGCCATTTAAAATCGAACATGTTCATAGCTCAATACGTAATATTGATTTGTTCCCTTCCTTTCCTGCTCCCATTCCTTAGACATCCCCTTATACACTTTAAGTTTGACACCTTGGTTTACCACTGAACACGAATGGAATGGCATCTCATCGCACACCAGCGTGGCCATTGCTTGTTGCCGCATATCTGAAATGCTACTTATATTTTTTCGCTCTCACTTCTGCAAGAAGCAAATTCTTGGATCTAATAACAGCTCCCTGAGCTTTCTCAAAGAGAATACAGAATCGTACTGTTAATTTTCTTTTCAAACTGATTCTTTAAGAAATCCGCCGTGTCCTCTAATTTATTATCCTTTTGCATGTCTCTGGGCCTTTGTTCTTCTTTTTCATATCATTCGTTGTAGCTCCTTAAGCCTCTACTTGATACATTTAAGACAAAAAAAAAAAGAGAAACGGGAAATAAAGAGAGATGAGTTTTTGAACTGGTTTTTTTCTTTTGCTTTTGTCTCTTCAGGCTAAAATGAATGCAGTTTCTGGGAACACATGTTGAAAAGTCTGCTAATGATTCCTGGCCATGAATA
>JAEIFU010002305.1:0-46289 GCA_018904235.1 Lordiphosa stackelbergi
ATTTTCAGGTACTGCAGAGCAGCTAATTGTTCAAAAGGCTTTAAATTTTTACCGTTCAGCTTCAAAAAATCATTCAAAATTTCAATTAAAGTATCGATACGGAACGGAGAGTTATCCATAAAGCTGAATATCTAAGAAGATTAAAACTAAAAAAAAAACCCACCACTTCATACCCAACGCCAAGTAATATAATTTCGAGCAAAAATTGACGAGAATCCTTTTGTTTTGGATTAAATGTTGGCGTTTTTTTATTTTTAATCTGCAGTACATGAAAATGTTTTTTTGGCTGCTGCCCCCCGTTGCCCCGATAGCCATAGCCCACACCGAGGTGGACGGGGCCGTTGCCCCGATAGCCATAGCCCACTCGGAGGTGGACGGGGCCGTTGCCCCGATAGCCATAGCCCACACCGAGGTGGACGGGACCGTTGCCCCGATAGCCATAAGCCCACACCAGGTGGACGGAGCCGTTGCCCCGATAGCCATAGCCCACACCGAGGTGGACGGGACCGTTGCCCCGATAGCCATAGCCCACACCGAAGTGGACGGGACCGTTGCCCCCATACTTATAGCCCACACCGAAGTGGACGGGACCGTTGCCCCCATACTTATAGCCCACACCGAAGTGGACGGGACCGTTGCCCCCATACTTATAGCCCACACCGAAGTGGACGGGACCGTTGCCCCCATACTTATAGCCCACACCGAAGTGGACGGGACCCTCAACAAAGCCGACGACTCGACCCACTTAGCGGGAGGGAAGTACTCGACTTAGTGCAGGGGATGATTGGCATTGTGCAACGGGTTTCTGCTTCGCCGTATGCGTCTCGGCCTGAGGCGCATGTTCCCCCTCAAGTGGGGCTAGGAGCCCAATTTCGCCAATTGGGCTCGCATGCGTCTACTTATAGCCCACACCGAAGTGGACGGGACCGTTGCCCCCATACTTATAGCCCACACCGAAGTGGACGGGACCGTTGCCCCCATACTTATAGCCCACACCGAAGTGGACGGGACCGTTGCCCCGATAGCCATAGCCCACACCGAGGTGGACGGGACCGTTGCCCCGATAGCCACAGCCCACACCGAGGTGGACGGGGCCGTTGCCCCGATAGCCATAGCCCACACCGAGGTGGACGGGGCCGTTGCCCCGATAGCCATAGCCCACACCGAGGTGGACGGGACCGTTGCCCCGATAGCCATAGCCCACACCGAGGTGGACGGGGCCGTTGCCCCGATAGCCATAGCCCACACCGAGGTGGACGGGACCGTTGCCCCGATAGCCATAGCCCACACCGAAGTGGACGGGACCGTTGCCCCGATAGCCATAGCCCACACCGAAGTGGACGGGACCGTTGCCCCATAGCCATAGCCCACACCGAAGTGGACGGGACCGTTGCCCCATAGCGATAGCCCACACCTTATAGCCCACACCGAAGTGGACGGGACCGTTGCCCCCATACTTATAGCCCACACCGAAGTGGACGGGACCGTTGCCCCCATACTTATAGTCCACACCGAAGTGGACGGGACCGTTGCCCCGATAGCCATAGCCCACACCGAAGTGGACGGGACCGTTGCCCCGATAGCCATAGCCCACACCGAGGTGGACGGGGCCGTTGCCCCGATAGCCATAGCCCACACCGAGGTGGACGGGGCCGTTGCCCACCGATGAAGCCATAGCCCACACCGAGGTGGACGGGGCCGTTGCCCCGATAGCCATAGCCCACACCGAGGTGGACGGGGCCGTTGCCCCGATAGCCATAGCCCACACCGAGGTGGACGGGACCGTTGCCCCGATAGCCATAGCCCACACCGAAGTGGACGGGACCGTTGCCCCGATAGCCATAGCCCACACCGAAGTGGACGGGACCGTTGCCCCCATAGCCATAGCCCACACCGAAGTGGACGGGACCGTTGCCCCCATACCTATAGCCCACACCGAAGTGGACGGGACCGTTGCCCCCATACCTATAGCCCACACCGAAGTGGACGGGACCGTTGCCCCCATACTTATAGCCCACACCGAAGTGGACGGGACCGTTGCCCCCATACTTATAGCCCACACCGAAGTGGACGGGACCGTTGCCCCGATAGCCATAGCCCACACCGAAGTGGACGGGACCGTTGCCCCGATAGCCACCGCCCACACCGAGGTGGACGGGGCCGTTGCCCCGATAGCCATAGCCCACACCGAGGTGGACGGGGCCGTTGCCCCGATAGCCATAGCCCACACCGAGGTGGACGGGACCGTTGCCCCGATAGCCATAGCCCACACCGAGGTGGACGGGACCGTTGCCCCCGATAGCCATAGCCCACACCGAGGTGGACGGGACCGTTGCCCCGATAGCCATAGCCCACACCGAAGTGGACGGGACCGTTGCCCCGATAGCCATAGCCCACACCGAAGTGGACGGGACCGTTGCCCCCATAGCCATAGCCCACACCGAAGTGGACGGGACCGTTGCCCCCATACTTATAGCCCACACCGAAGTGGACGGGACCGTTGCCCCCATACTTATAGCCCACACCGAAGTGGACGGGACCGTTGCCCCCATACTTATAGCCCACACCGAAGTGGACGGGACCCTCAACAAAGCCGACGACTCGACCCACTTAGCGGGAGGGAAGTACTCGACTTAGTGCAGGGGATGATTGGCATTGTGCAACGGGTTTCTGCTTCGCCGTATGCGTCTCGGCCTGAGGCGCATGTTCCCCCTCAAGTGGGGCTAGGAGCCCAATTTCGCCAATTGGGCTCGCATGCGTCTAGGCCTGAGGATCGCCCTCCACCGGAGCAAGAAGTTCACGACGATCGCCGTCCACCGGAGCATCCAGTGCAAATTGGTACATTGGACACACAGCCTGAGGCCTCCCGGCGACCTCCACCGGTCAGAAGGGCTGAGAAAATTTGCATGATATGCAATCAGCCGGTGCCGGGCTTCATGACGGATCACATCAAGAATGTGCATCCAGGGGAGAAATTCCCGTGCCGAAATTGTGGTAAGACGTTCACAACTCAAAGAGGTGCCAAAATTCACATTTGTAAACAAGCTTCCCTATTTTATGACACACTTTAATCGACATGGTAAATATTTGTGGATTCCCTCGTGCCGTCGTCATATCTTTTTATATATTTTTATTTTTGCAGAAGTCGCCGTTGAAATAGTGCCACATTTATTTTATTTTATTGATTTAACTAATCTGTAGAATTAAGAAATTAGCCTAATTATGGACCGCACCAAAAAAACATTTTCAGGTACTGCAGAGCAGCTAATTGTTCAAAAGGCTTTAAATTTTTACCGTTCAGCTTCAAAAAATCATTCAAAATTTCAATTAAACGCAAGTATCGATACGGAACGGAGAGTTATCCATAAAGCTGAATATCTAAGAAGATTAAAACTAAAAAAAAACCCACCACTTCATACCCAACGCCAAGTAATATAATTTCGAGCAAAAAATTGACGAGAATCCTTGCGTTGGGTATTAAATGTTGCGTTTTTTTACTTTTAATCTGCAGTACGTGAAAATGTTTTTTTGGCTGCTGCTTTAACTTCTGATTTAAAAACTCTGTACTCTGTTTTAAAAACTTTTGCAGATGCCGTATTCTTATAGGAGCAGAAGCCGCTCCCGGAGCCCAAGCTACAGCCCAAGGCGACGGCGCCGTAGCCCCCACAGCAGTGGACGGGGCCATAGCCCACACCGAAGTGGACGGGACCGTTGCCCCGATAGCCATAGCCCACACCGAAGTGGACGGGACCGTTGCCCCGATAGCCATAGCCCACACCGAGGTGGACGGGGCCGTTGCCCCGATAGCCATAGCCCACTCGGAGGTGGACGGGGCCGTTGCCCCGATAGCCATAGCCCACACCGAGGTGGACGGGACCGTTGCCCCGATAGCCATAGCCCACACCGAGGTGGACGGAGCCGTTGCCCCGATAGCCATAACCCACACCGAGGTGGACGGGACCGTTGCCCCGATAGCCATAGCCCACACCGAAGTGGACGGGACCGTTGCCCCGATAGCCATAGCCCACACCGAAGTGGACGGGACCGTTGCCCCCATACTTATAGCCCACACCGAAGTGGACGGGACCGTTGCCCCCATACTTATAGCCCACACCGAAGTGGACGGGACCGACCGTCGGTGGCCGTTCCCCATACTTATAGCCCACACCGAAGTGGACGGGACCCTCAACAAAGCCGACGACTCGACCCACTTAGCGGGAGGGAAGTACTCGACTTAGTGCAGGGGATGATTGGCATTGTGCAACGGGTTTCTGCATCGCCGTATGCGTCTCGGCCTGAGGCGCATGTTCCCCCCCCCGATAGCCCACCGATCCGCCCACACCGAAGTGGACGGGACCGTTGCCCCCATACTTATAGCCCACACCGAAGTGGACGGGACCGTTGCCCCGATAGCCACCGCCCACACCGAGGTGGACGGGGCCGTTGCCCCGATAGCCATAGCCCACACCGAGGTGGACGGGGCCGTTGCCCCGATAGCCATAGCCCACACCGAGGTGGACGGGACCGTTGCCCCGATAGCCATAGCCCACACCGAGGTGGACGGGGCCGTTGCCCCGATAGCCATAGCCCACACCGAGGTGGACGGGACCGTTGCCCCGATAGCCATAGCCCACACCGAAGTGGACGGGACCGTTGCCCCGATAGCCATAGCCCACACCGAAGTGGACGGGACCGTTGCCCCGATAGCCATAGCCCACACCGAAGTGGACGGGACCGTTGCCCCCGCCGCCCCACCGAAGTGGACGGGCCGTTGCCCCCAACATAGCCCACACCGAAGTGGACGGGACCGTTGCCCCCATACTTATAGCCCACACCGAAGTGGACGGGACCGTTGCCCCCATACCCATAGCCCACACCGAAGTGGACGGGACCGTTGCCCCGATAGCCATAGCCCACACCGAGGTGGACGGGACCGTTGCCCCGATAGCTAGACCTAGCCCACACCGAGGTGGACGGGGCCGTTGCCCCGATAGCCATAGCCCACACCGAGGTGGACGGGGCCGTTGCCCCGATAGCCATAGCCCACACCGAGGTGGACGGGGCCGTTGCCCCGATAGCCATAGCCCACACCGAGGTGGACGGGACCGTTGCCCCGATAGCCATAGCCCACACCGAAGTGGACGGGACCGTTGCCCCCCGATAGCCATAGCCCACACCGAAGTGGACGGGACCGTTGCCCCCATAGCCATAGCCCACACCGAAGTGGACGGGACCGTTGCCCCCCATACTTATAGCCCACACCGAAGTGGACGGGACCGTTGCCCCCATACTTATAGCCCACACCGAAGTGGACGGGACCGTTGCCCCCATACTTATAGCCCACACCGAAGTGGACGGGACCCTCAACAAAGCCGACGACTCGACCCACTTAGCGGGAGGGAAGTACTCGACTTAGTGCAGGGGATGATTGGCATTGTGCAACGGGTTTCTGCTTCGCCGTATGCGTCTCGGCCTGAGGCGCATGTTCCCCCTCAAGTGGGGCTAGGAGCCCAATTTCGCCAATTGGGCTCGCATGCGTCTAGGCCTGAGGATCGCCCTCCACCGGAGCAAGAAGTTCACGACGATCGCCGTCCACCGGAGCATCCAGTGCAAATTGGTACATTGGACACACAGCCTGAGGCCTCCCGGCGACCTCCACCGGTCAGAAGGGCTGAGAAAATTTGCATGATATGCAATCAGCCGGTGCCGGGCTTCATGACGGATCACATCAAGAATGTGCATCCAGGGGAGAAATTCCCGTGCCGAAATTGTGGTAAGACGTTCACAACTCAAAGAGGTGCCAAAATTCACATTTGTAAACAAGCTTCCCTATTTTATGACACACTTTAATCGACATGGTAAATATTTGTGGATTCCCTCGTGCCGTCGTCATATCTTTTTATATATTTTTATTTTTGCAGAAGTCGCCGTTGAAATAGTGCCACATTTATTTTATTTTATTGATTTAACTAATCTGTAGAATTAAGAAATTAGCCTAATTATGGACCGCACCAAAAAAACATTTTCAGGTACTGCAGAGCAGCTAATTGTTCAAAAGGCTTTAAATTTTTACCGTTCAGCTTCAAAAAATCATTCAAAATTTCAATTAAACGCAAGTATCGATACGGAACGGAGAGTTATCCATAAAGCTGAATATCTAAGAAGATTAAAACTAAAAAAAAACCCACCACTTCATACCCAACGCCAAGTAATATAATTTCGAGCAAAAAATTGACGAGAATCCTTGCGTTGGGTATTAAATGTTGCGTTTTTTTACTTTTAATCTGCAGTACGTGAAAATG
Organism: Lordiphosa stackelbergi; assembly: GCA_018904235.1. Lineage (NCBI taxonomy): Eukaryota > Metazoa > Arthropoda > Insecta > Diptera > Drosophilidae > Lordiphosa > Lordiphosa stackelbergi. Next base: position 6,303 of record JAEIFU010002305.1, read on the forward strand.
TTTTTTTGGCTGCTGCTTTAACTTCTGATTTAAAAACTCTGTACTCTGTTTTAAAAACTTTTGCAGATGCCGTATTCTTATAGGAGCAGAAGCCGCTCCCGGAGCCCAAGCTACAGCCCAAGGCGACGGCGCCGTAGCCCCCACAGCAGTGGACGGGGCCATAGCCCACACCGAAGTGGACGGGACCGTTGCCCCGATAGCCATAGCCCACACCGAAGTGGACGGGACCGTTGCCCCGATAGCCATAGCCCACACCGAGGTGGACGGGGCCGTTGCCCCGATAGCCATAGCCCACTCGGAGGTGGACGGGGCCGTTGCCCCGATAGCCATAGCCCACACCGAGGTGGACGGGACCGTTGCCCCGATAGCCATAGCCCACACCGAGGTGGACGGGACCGTTGCCCCGATAGCCATAACCCACACCGAGGTGGACGGGACCGTTGCCCCGATAGCCATAGCCCACACCGAAGTGGACGGGACCGTTGCCCCGATAGCCATAGCCCACACCGAAGTGGACGGGACCGTTGCCCCGACTAGCTATAGCCCACACCGAAGTGGACGGGACCGTTGCCCCCATACTTATAGCCCACACGGGACCCCACCGAAGTGGACGGGACCGTTGCCCCCATACTTATAGCCCACACCGAAGTGGACGGGACCGTTGCCCCCATACTTATAGCCCACACCGAAGTGGACGGGACCCTCAACAAAGCCGACGACTCGACCCACTTAGCGGGAGGAAGTACTCGACTTAGTGCAGGGATGATTGGCTGTGCAACGGGTTTCGCTCGCCGAGCGTCTCGGCCTGAGGCGCATGTTCCCCCCAGTGGGGCTAGGAGCCCAATTTCGCCAATGGCCGCAGCCCCCACACCGAGTACGCCGTTGCCCGATACTCATAGCCCACACCGAAGTGGACGGGACCGTTGCCCCGATAGCCACCGCCCACACCGAGGTGGACGGGGCCGTTGCCCCGATAGCCATAGCCCACACCGAGGTGGACGGGGCCGTTGCCCCGATAGCCATAGCCCACACCGAGGTGGACGGGACCGTTGCCCCGATAGCCATAGCCCACACCGAGGTGGACGGGGCCGTTGCCCCGATAGCCATAGCCCACACCGAGGTGGACGGGACCGTTGCCCCGATAGCCATAGCCCACACCGAAGTGGACGGGACCGTTGCCCCGATAGCCATAGCCCACACCGAAGTGGACGGGACCGTTGCCCCCATAGCCATAGCCCACACCGAAGTGGACGGGACCGTTGCCCCCATACCATAGCCCACACCGAAGTGGACGGGACCGTTGCCCCCATACTTATAGCCCACACCGAAGTGGACGGGACCGTTGCCCCCATACTTATAGCCCACACCGAAGTGGACGGGACCGTTGCCCCGATAGCCATAGCCCACACCGAAGTGGACGGGACCGTTGCCCCGATAGCCACCGCCCACACCGAGGTGGACGGGGCCGTTGCCCCGATAGCCATAGCCCACACCGAGGTGGACGGGGCCGTTGCCCCGATAGCCATAGCCCACACCGAGGTGGACGGGGCCGTTGCCCCGATAGCCATAGCCCACACCGAGGTGGACGGGACCGTTGCCCCGATAGCCATAGCCCACACCGAAGTGGACGGGACCGTTGCCCCGATAGCCATAGCCCACACCGAAGTGGACGGGACCGTTGCCCCAAAATAGCCCACACCGAAGTGGACGGGACCGTTGCCCCCATACCCATAGCCCACACCGAAGTGGACGGGACCGTTGCCCCCATACTTATAGCCCACACCGAAGTGGACGGGACCGTTGCCCCCATACTTATAGCCCACACCGAAGTGGACGGGACCGTTGCCCCCATACCCATAGCCCACACCGAAGTGGACGGGACCGTTGCCCCCATACTTATAGCCCACACCGAAGTGGACGGGACCGTTGCCCCGATACCCATACGCCCACACCGAGGTGGACGGGGCCGTTGCCCCGCGAGCCTAGCCCACACCGAAGTGGACGGGACCGTTGCCCCGATAGCCATAGCCCACACCGAGGTGGACGGGGCCGTTGCCCCGATAGCCATAGCCCCACCGGAGGTGGACGGGGCCGTTGCCCCGATAGCCATAGCCCACACCGAGGTGGACGGGACCGTTGCCCCGATAGCCATAGCCCACACCGAGGTGGACGGGGCCGTTGCCCCGATAGCCATAACCCACACCGAGGTGGACGGGACCGTTGCCCCGATAGCCATAGCCCACACCGAGGTGGACGGGACCGTTGCCCCGATAGCCATAGCCCACACCGAAGTGGACGGGACCGTTGCCCCGATAGCCATAGCCCACACCGAAGTGGACGGGACCGTTGCCCCCATACCCATAGCCCACACCGAAGTGGACGGGACCGTTGCCCCCATACTTATAGCCCACACCGAAGTGGACGGGACCGTTGCCCCCATACTTATAGCCCACACCGAAGTGGACGGGACCGTTGCCCCCATACTTATAGCCCACACCGAAGTGGACGGGACCCTCAACAAAGCCGACGACTCGACCCACTTAGCGGGAGGGAAGTACTCGACTTAGTGCAGGGGATGATTGGCATTGTGCAACGGGTTTCTGCTTCGCCGTATGCGTCTCGGCCTGAGGCGCATGTTCCCCCTCAAGTGGGGCTAGGAGCCCAATTTCGCCAATTGGGCTCGCATGCGTCTAGGCCTGAGGATCGCCCTCCACCGGAGCAAGAAGTACACGACGATCGCCGTCCACCGGAGCATCCAGTGCAAATTGGTACATTGGACACACAGCCTCAGGCCTCCCGGCGACCTCCACCGGTCAGAAGGGCTGAGAAAATTTGCATGATATGCAATCAGCCGGTGCCGGGCTTCATGACGGATCACATCAAGAATGTGCATCCAGGGGAGAAATTCCCGTGCCGAAATTGTGGTAAGACGTTCACAACTCAAAGAGGTGCCAAAATTCACATTTGTAAACAAGCTTCCCTATTTTATGACACACTTTAATCGACATGGTAAATATTTGTGGATTCCCTCGTGCCGTCGTCATATCTTTTTATATATTTTTATTTTTGCAGAAGTCGCCGTTGAAATAGTGCCACATTTATTTTATTTTATTGATTTAACTAATCTGTAGAATTAAGAAATTAGCCTAAGGAAAAAAATTTAAAAAGGTAAAAGAAAATTTCAATTAGCGACAATTTTATTTAAAATTTTAATTAAAAATATTCGGTTTTAAAAGTATACTTATATCAAATTACTAACTATTGTTCTTCTTGTAGGCATATAATAATCATCATCAATATCATCATGGACAACGCCCTCCATATTAACCAGTTGCTTTAACACTGCTCCATAATCCTCCAAGCGATTGTTTGAGGCACTTGCTAAGTGAACCTCCGCTTGTGGATGAAGACTAAAGAGTCTTTGCAGAACAGTTCGAAGCGTCTCAATGTGGTTTAAGGTTCTCCCCTGAGAGCTTCAATGTTTTCTAACCTATTACTTAAAATTAATTCCTCTAATACTACATTAAAATTAATTCGTTTCAGGACTTTGGTGTGTGCCATTTTAACAACCGACGCCTCGACGTTGTGGGTGCGGATTGCCCAGTCATTGAGGTGAGTTGGGTCTATTATCCACGGGGGACAATTCTCACCCATATTTCCCCGCAACATGCTTAACAGCTTGTGGTTGACCGGATTCCCGTCCGAAACCAGGCATGCCACTTTTTTCTCCATGCTCTGGAGCAGTCCCAAAAAATAAGACAATACCTCGAACATTTCCTCCGCCTTCCAAATGGCCCCCACCTTCCCTAAAATTCCAAATTTGGCTCCAGCAAAAGTAAGAATAGTCCGTCCAGTTAAAATGTTGTAGGTAAATATTACAAACAATTTTACAAGATAATTGTTTTTGTTGTATAAAAACAACTCGTCAAAGTGGACGGTCGTTGCCTCAGGATGTTGAAGCTTTTGGGCCACTGCTGACAAGGCGCTGTAGTACGTTGGCCTTTGATTATAGTGTTTGCCCCTCCACTGAGTAAATCTGCAAGAACGACAAATGTAATTAAAACACATTAAGTGTTTTTAATAATGATCGCCAACTCACCGATTAGCAGCAGCAAGGGACGACATCAAAAGATTTATATCCCTTGTTTGCCGTGCCAATGGGTCCACTACTGCAGTCAATCTAGGTATTAATACACCTAAGTGTCACACCTCGATGGGGGAGGGGGGTCTTTACAACATCCCTGGCTCCGGAAGGCTGCGGCTGCTAATTAGCAGCAGCACAGTTCCCTTGCTCATTTCCTGAGTCAGGTGCTAAAGCAAGCCAGCCCACAAGCAAAATCGCACGATCAATTATGCGGCAAGATTTGAGGTTAGGTAGCTCCATTTTCCTGGTCTGGAAGTTGTTTGGCCCCTGTGGCTCGCAAATAGGGAACCAAGTCCAATTAGGATGAAAGCGCACAGCGCCCCACGAGACAGGGACCGATGACGGCTACAAGAATAGAAGAACTAGGCGAGAACACAAGCCAGCAGACGCGGTGGGGACAATTTAACGTTACCTGCAATAAGCCCAAACACTGACTTGCGAAATAAAACTTAGTATTCCCAATGTTAAATGCTTAATGTTGGCGCAAGTGACCACGACAGTTGGATGCCACAATGTGTTTAGGGGATCTCGTTGGTCGAAGAAAAAGGACTGCACAGTTCAACGTTCGCAATGGGAATGAAAGATAGAAACGGAAGCCGCCATGCCAAAACTTAATGGCTGACATGCAGGGTTGCGTTGAGTTTTTGGTATTTTGTTTCATGCCCTTTCAACTGGTTCCTAGCCCTGACGCGCAAGTCACTGTCATATCTGACTCGGAGGAAGCGAATAATAAAAATTTATTGTTTGTAGCGCAATGAAGCAAAACTGAATACTCGACCATTGAAAGATGATGAAACGAATACCATGCAGCTCCTGAGGCCACCATGGGTAGGCGTCGCCATGTGCCGACAGACTCCAAGTGATAACAGTTTAATCGTTCTCAATGCAATTAATTAATGATTCTTTAATTTTAGATAAATATAACGTATTGCGAGGGCTCGAGGACATGTGAAATCACAATGATGGTTCCGATTCCGGATTTTGCATCGTGTCCAGTAGGCATCTATTCAACTGCAAGTTCACTTAAGTAATGCTGCAGGGGGCATGAAAATCCGCCCACGGGCGTTATTTCACTCCAAAAGTGTCAAGCACTAGGAATCAAGAAATTAATAAATAAAAAAAAAATTAATAAAAAAGTCAAATCGTTCCTCAACAGAGGTCGTCTCACGTGAAATTTTTCTTAATAAGTATGTCAAACTCACCTGAGGAGTATAAATTTGTTTCGAGATTCCGCGAAAATTCCAAATTACTGCTATTAAATAATCAGCAGCAATTTTTAAAATAAAATGTAAGGGAAAAGATGCTTCGCGTTATGTATGCTATGTCGAGAATTGCAATGTGGCCGTTTCGTTATCCAATGATGGTGTTTGCACACAAGTGAGTTCGTTTTGCAAGCACAATCATGCGCCTTCGACAAAACTAATTAAAGAAATGGAGCTTGTTAACAAAGCTAAAAGCCAATGCGTAAAAAGACTTAAAAAGAAAAGAAGTTCGCGAAATTTTCGACGAAGAATGCCAGAAATAAGAAGAAACTGCTTTGCAGGTGCATTATCCAAAAAGGAAAATACGATTGTTTCAAATTCGAAAAAGCCCAACCACACCAACCGAAACAAAGTTGCTCTTTGAAGACAACATGTTTTTGGAAGAATATGGAATATCCAAACATAACAAGGAAGTTTTGTATCTGGAAACTATTTTGGAGGATAATTTTGCATACTCGGTTTTTATGTCTCCAAGCGTTTCAGACTTAATTAAAAAGAAGGAAAGCAATCGGCACTATTCAATTGATGGGACTCTTTATATCGTTCCATCGTGCTGCTTTAAACAATTAATCGTTATTCATTTTCATTTTATGAACCATGTAAGTACATTTAAATTAACAATTTTCTGAATTTTTAACTCCATGTAACTTTATTTTTCTTATAGACTTTTCCATTTATTTATATCCTAATGACTAATAAGACAAAAGAGGCGTACGAAAACTAGAGCGGTCCCCAAACCGGCAAAATGGAAAAAAGCAGGTCTCAGCATTTCCAAAGCTAATATTGTTGTATAATTAATAACTGTGAAAAAAAAAACAAATTTTATTTTAATTTTAAATGGGCGCGACAGGGCCTCAAAGTTTTGAAAAATTTTAATCATATGACACGTTCACCAAATACAAATTTGTACAACGAAGTTATAAGTTCATTTCAATTGCTGTCATTGTTTGAAATTTAACAAGGCAACTACATTTGTGGAAATATGGCAAAAGAAAATAGTATTTTTTTGATCGGCCTATTGAGTCCATTATTTGATAGCAAGTACACCTTGCCAACAAAAAGGTGTGTCCTATCTGCATTTTTGTATGGCACAAGATGCAAACAACTTGCAGTTAAGGAAAGTGCGAACGAAGTGGCTTGCCAACTGAAATCGACATGGGAGATAGCTCAAAATCCCATACGACCTATTCATCATGTGCGCCAACAAATTATTGACCTTTACGAGGAATATGTTCTTTTGAAAAAAAATGTTAACAAAGCGAGTGAGCTATTCAGAACCTTTTTGACCTTACCCATGCCAAGGCTAAGGATGACCTAAACAATTCAGAAAAGCTAGAAACCCTGGATGATATACAAAGCATTGACAGTAGTGATGGCGATTATGAACCGGAAGTGCAAAATAAAAGAGCAAAAAAAAAGGAATATGCGGCGGGCGAACAAACAGAAAAAAAGGATTTATTACTCCCAAATTGGTACCTGTTTTAGATAGGTGCCAAGTTAGCTCAAATGCAGTGTTTATCTTGCAAGCTACTACAGAGGAGCTGGGCATTGATACAAACTCACTTATACCTCAGTGCAATAAGCATATGTGCATTAACATTTTTGGAAAAACCTTGTTTTAAGCCAAACGATTCAAGCCAAATATATTTTTTACTTATAGCTCTAGAGCCAGTAACTAAGAACTGCCTTACAGTACTTCAATATTTATTAACAAAAAATTATTATTTAACAAATGTATTTCATTCTTAGGAAATAAGTATATGTGCATTTTATATAGTTCTTAAAATTTTGTATTAAGATCAAACTTTTGATCAACTTTAATAGTTAATGTGCTTTCCTTTTGCCTCTAAGACTTTTGCAAGTCGCTTTGGCATGGAATCTGTCAGATTTTGGAGAGTTTCATTGCTTATAAACTCCCATTCTGCAAGCAAAGCGTACTGTAAATGCTTAATTAAGTCGATCTGCCTCCCACCATTATAAATCCTGGCTGAGAGGATACCCCAGAGGTCCTCAATTGGGTTCAAGTCAGGACTGATAGCCGGCCACTCCAGTACAGGTATTTTTCTTGAAGAAAAATAAGCCTTTGTGGCTTTTGATGTGTGGATTGGAGCGTTCTCCTGTTGAAAAATCCATCTGTCTTCGTAAAGATCGTCTGCAAAATCTATTAATTCACTCTCCAGCAATTGAATATAGATTTCTGAGTTTGTTCTTATTGGAATTAAACATAGCCGAGACTTTCCTGCATATCCGAAACAGGCCCAAATCATCAGTGATCCACCGCCGTGATTCCTCTTATGGCGAGTTTCTCTTGGTTTTCTTAAGTCACGCCAATACTTATGACAGTTATCAGGACCATCAAGATTAAACTTTTTTTCATCCGAAAAAATAACGTTTCGGAATTCTTCGGTCCAAAATTTGTACCTGTCAGCAAACGCCAAACGAGCCTTAAGATGGCGTGGCAATAGCATCGGTACACCCACCCGGGAACTATGTTTAAGGTTACAATTTTCAGTTAAAATTTGATGGTTCCGTCTTCTACCGACATTGAGCTCTAAATGACGTTTAATGCCTGTACAAGACATTTGATTGTTTACAGCCAGGCGCTTAATCTCACGCTTGCACCTATCGTCGATGTGGCTCGGTCTGCCACTGCGTTTAATCTGACCATAGGAGCTTGGATTTTTAAGAAATTAGCTATCGTATTTCTGTGTCGAGACACTGGGCGTGTTCACCAGCATACACCAATCATCTAACAAAAATCATCAATCAAAAAAAAAGTGTTATGTCTGCTGGTGAACGAGTTTGATAGAATTTTTAGGCAACAGAGTTATCGATATATTTTTGCTGGCGGAAGGTTTGAATTTTTGACAAAAAACAGCTTAATATAATTAAGAACTGACTACTAAATATTTAGGACCGTCGTCACTAGCACCAACTGCTCCTGGAATTCCCCTTGAATTTTCCTTAAGACTTTGTTAGTCATTAAATGTTTGTTGTAAGCCCGGCCCGACGAGAATGTGCACATAAAATAGAATATCCGATGGCCAAATCCACAAAGTGGCAATGGGCTAAGAGCATAGGTGGGTAAATAAGGACAATTCGTTCCTGTCCCGCCACGATCCCGACCACGGCTGTCCCGTCCCGAACCCGACCAACAAAATTTAATTCAATATCGTCGCGCGTCTCTCGGGTCCCGCTGGAATCCCGTCGCGAGCCCATCTCTAGCTATGAGTTCTTAACGATGCACGGGACATCATAAAATAATCCATAAATTTGTTCATTCTATATTTTTGTACTGTACCAACTACTTAGAGCTGGGCAATGACAAAAAAGATGAAGTAATGTCGCTGTGAGCGACTCCCAAGCCCGCTGCATGCCTGCTAATAAGGCAGTGACCCGTTATGGCCCAGACCAGAAGTAAGATTTTTCCCTTTCGGGTTAAACGAGGACCACGTGACCCTAGCTACCAGGCGCCGGGTTTCATTCCTTGTGATTATCTTGCATGAGGATATGAGCATCCCTAACCAGCTCTTCTCCGGGAGGAGCTGAATGGTATTGCATTGACAAACTGTGATGAGGTGTCCATGTACCCAGATGAGGTGGTTACTACGCGTACGCAGGGCTTCTCCTTTTTGGAGTGGCGGCTTTTCAAGATTCCCTCCTCCTGCGCAACAACCAGTAGAGCCTTCAGAGCCTTGCACGAATTTCCGTGAGCTACTGGCGAAACCACGTCCTCTGCCATTTCATTTATTAAAAACATAGAGGTTTTCACATTCATTTTGCATTTGCCTTTTCTAAATTGCTTGTTTGTTTACTTCTGACAGCTGTGTGCTATCGATAACAAATCATAAACAAGCAATTCTAACAAACTATTTCTTTGTTAGATTCACATCTAACACAATCACGAAAAATAGCAAACATGATTGCGCATAATGGCCGTTCACCAGCACAATCTAACAAAAATAGTCGATTTTTTGTCATCGATTTATGCTGCTGAACACGCTCACTCTGGAAGCTATTTCAGTGATGGTAGCCCCACCTTCGTTCAATCCTTGGATTCGTCCGCGTTCCTCAGCTGATAAATGTGTTCCACGCGGCATTCTTAGAAAAATTTTAAATTTTGTGCTTCTGCAACAACTACTTAATTTACTCTCAACTTTTCATTTTTTATCAAAACACATCCAATTTGTTGCACGCCGACCATTAAATGCACACTAATTGGTTTTTGCACATAAACTTATTTCCTAAGAAAATCAAATCTCGCCACTCAAATGTGTGATAACGGTACTAAGAATGATGACCAAAGAAGAATTATGCAAAAGCATTCTAAAAGTAGATAACAACAAAAGACTTTTGCATACCTAGAACATATGTTCTGTTACTATTGAGGAAGAGAGAAACGAAAACATATTTGCACATATACTTATTGCACTGAGGTAATTAATAAATCAAGTATTCTAAGGTGCAGGAATCAGTTGCGTGTTGAAAGAGCAAAAAAATTAAAGCTAAGCTTCACGGAAAATATTCCGAAGGTATTAACGCTACATTGGGACGGAAAACTTCTTCCCCCGCAAAGTAAGTGTTATTACAAAGCGTGTATTAGTTTTAAAAATACTACAATTACAAATGAAAGATCAACTGAAAGGCTGCCAATTCTTGTAACTGCAAACGGAACACAAAAATTGTTAAATGTTCCGGAAATACCAAACTCATCTGACAAAGAACAGGCTACAGCCATATACAATACCATCAGTGAATGGGACGTAAAAGATAAAGGTAAAATACTTTGCTGCGACACTACAGCATCCAACACTGGCAGAATAAAAGGAGATTGTGTGTTGTTGGAGCAGATGCTAAAAAGAGATATTTTATATTTCCCTTGTCGTCACCACATATATGAGCTAGTTTTAAGATCAGTTGTAGATGCTAAGCTGCCGAAAGCGTGTACAAAGCAGATATGCCAATTGTTAAAAATTTTAAAAAAGCTTGGTTCCAGTTAAAAAAGAAGGAGTGGGAATGCGGAATGGATTTTCCTAGATGTAAGAAGCATTAAATCCTCTTAAGACAGTCATAGTCCAATTTGCAGAAAGCCAGCTAGCTGCTCATTGTGCACGAACGGAACGATTATCGTGAATTAATAGAGCTTCCACTATTATTTGTAAACGGAAGAGCTGAGAAGTATAGCCACATCAGATTTAGGGGGCATTCATCAGGCGAGGTGGATGGCTAGAGCAATATAATGTTTAAAAATTTTAATGTTTCAAAGCCAGTTAGCCATTTCCAATGAAGAACGCTCGGCGTTGGAAGATATTTGCGTTTTTGTTGTAACCAGATATAAAAGAGTTTGGTTTCAATGTAAAATTGGTAGTAAAGCTCCATATCTCGACTTGAATTTCATAAAGAATATGGGAAAATATAAGGAAATTGATCCAACAATATCGCAAGTAGTTATTAAAAAAATGCTAAGTCATTTATGGTACCTGACAGAGGAAGCTGCTTGTTTGGCATTTTTTGATAATGAAGTAAGCATAAATGAAAAAGTAGCAATGGTGTCAGCCTTAAAAAATGAATCTACAACTGAACAAAAGAAATACATTTTAAAACTGGAGGATATGGAAATATTTATTGGTAATACATTTAATTAATTAAACTTGGTTTATCTTAATCGTATACCTACAGAAAAACGAATGGATTATTTTATCACCAAAAATAGTCTCAAATTTTTTAATCGACTGGAGATTTCATCCGAATTCCTTAAAAAAGATCCACGGACGTGGTTAGAAAACGAGGACTATTTGAAGGGGCAGAAAATAATATCTTTCATACACGTTGTAAATGATGTTGCAGAACGAGCTGTTAAATTTGTTGAGGATTATACTCACAAAAAATAAGGAACAGGAACAGGCGGTATTACATTGCATTGAAAATCATCGGAATTTGTATCCGAACAGCTTGAAAAAAAACTTGACAAAAGATTATGATTAAAGAAAAAAATTTAAAATAATCTTGATGGACAATTTTAAAATATTATCTGCAAGGGTATGAACTACATATCTACAGAGATATGACTTTTTTCCAAATTGAGGGGCCCGGAAGTATGAGAAATACTTGTCCCATACATGCCATACCTCTATCTCTTACCATCTCTGAGATCTGTGCGTTCAAACGAACGGACGGACATGGCTCATCGACTCGGCTGATCAAAAATATATATTCAATATAGGGTTGCAAATAATAATGTCTTCATGTTACATTATTTTTGTAAAAACTTAATATACTCGTCTACCTTTTGGTTGTACCTTTGTTACAGTGTATAAAAAAAATTAAACAAGTTTTTAAATAAAATCATCGCCGACTACTTATAAATGGAATAAATGTGTTATTATAGGCTACACTGCGTATGAGTTATATTTTAAAACTTTAGACGCCATTCGCGCCCATTAAAACTCGACTTTTTATCTTTATACCCTTGCAAAGGGTATTATAATTGCCCAGAAGTTTGCAACGCATAGAAATATTCATTTCCGACCCTATAAACATTTCTCAACCGACTATCCCAGAGTCTTCTTTTACACACTGAGGAACCGACTCCGAGACTATATCTTATAGCGCCTAGGAACTATCGGTTGAAAAGTGGGTCTTTGTGAAAAACTTTTTTGTTTTTAATGTTAACGGCTCCCACTTCAGCAATAATTAATACTATACGCTTTCACATAGATTAGGAAGTTTTTTGTTAAAATCGGATGACTATATCTTATAGCGCCATGGGAACTATCAGTCGAAAATTGTTTTAATGAGAAAAATTTTTTGTTTTTAATGTTCGCTCCCACGTTATTAATATTAAACGCTTTTTAAATTTGGAGTCTTGGTACGGTGCTAATCTTATAGCTGTCATGAAAAAGTATCGAGAATAGGGGGTTTAGTGAGAGAAAAACTTTTTGTTTTTAATGTTAACTGCCTCATTTATAAATATTCAACGCTTTTATACATGGGAGTTTTGTCCAAAATCGGCTGACTATATTTATTGCTGTCATGGACTAGCGGTCGAGTGGGTTTATTTAGAAAATTTTTTTTTAAACCGTGTATTAAAACGATTCGCAGGTATTAAAACCTTGGGGGGGGAGAGCATGGCCTTATAATTTCATATACATGGTGACCGCTCTAATGACCGTATTTTTCAATTTGAGGCTGCATGTTGTAAGTCGGACTACGAAATCGCGCTTCGCAAAGCATTAAAATCCGAATTTCTGACTGTGCAACTAAATGGCTGTTGGTTTCATTATTGCCAAGCATTGAGGCGCAACAGCTTAAAAATAAAAACAATTGGACTTATTTTGAAGAAGAATGAAGATTGCCTCAACTGGTACCGCACATTTTTAAGTTTGCCGTTAATTCCAGCTCGGCAGATTGAGGAAATGTTCACAAGCTTGAAAGCCAAAATTTTGAACCTTCCCAAAGAAAGTCATGATCTTCTTCGAAAATTTCCACAACTTTTTGAGAAGGAATGGATGATAAAGATGCGAAGAAATAACAACCTAAAAATTGTGAAGGAGATAAAATAATGGACTGGTTGAAATCAATATTATCTAGCAATAGAAGTGGTGAAAGCGATATACTGCTATGATATTGAAGTAGAATGAGGGAGATAACAGGTCAAATAACGCCCGTGAGCGACAGCGGGTGTAGAATGTAGGGATTGATTTCAAATGGCGTTCTAAATGTTACATGTTTCAATATTCTCTTAATATTAACATACCAATAATGAAGAAGACGAATGCTGTTGCGAGGCTATTTTAAATGAATTTGTTAAAGGATTCGCGCGATTTTCAAAAAGAAACTTTTTGACTGCGGCGCTCTTTTTCATAATTCAATGGGAATTATTTCATGGACCCAATACTGCATGTAGGCATTTTGCCTGGGCTATCCGCCTTCCACGTTTTGAAGTCTTCATGCGCTCCTTTCCCTATCATCTCTTATATAAATGTGTACGCCCGACTGATATGGTGACATATTATCAACGCCCAGCCCAAACGGCTTATCCTACAGGTTTGAGATTTGGCATAGACCTTCGTTTAGTTATGCAGGCGCGCACTAAGAAAAAAGATTTAGAAAATGTTTCTTCCAAGTGACTGAAAAGGCCAATTAAATGTTTGTTTGAACATAACGGTTGTTGCGCTCAGGCAATGTTGTGGAATTGATTTGCTGAGAGCGCTAGAGAGAGAGAGAGAGAGAGTGAGAGCGTGCTGTGTGCGTGTGTGAGTGTGTTTTTTCATAAAAAATAAACAAAAATCACATAGCGAACGGCAGGTCTGATATTTGGCATAGACCTTCGTTTAGTTATGCAGGCGAGCAGTAAGAAAAAAATTTGGAAAATTGTTCTCCGCAGTGTGTGAAAAGGCCAATTAAATGTTTGATTGAACATAACGGATGTTGCGCTCAGGCAATGTTGTGGAACGAGTTGATTTGAGAGAGCGCGAGAGAGAGAGAGATTGGGAGCGTGCTGTGTGCGTGTGTTTTCTTTTTTTTACAAATAACAAGCAAAAAATCAAATACCGAACAGCCTCATCCGATTGAATTGAATCTTATGGCACTTAGAAAACACATCGATAGCTTTATCAATATGTAGTTAAAATTTCATGTGCGTCAAAATAGCGTCGAATATTTAGCATCGAATTGGAACGGTGGAAAATGGAACATTAGAAAAATTTTTATTTATTTAATTTCTCACTATCTAGATAAAAAAATAAAGATCTGTAAATGCAAAATTGTTAAGAAATGCAAGAACTACTGTTTTATTTAACGGGGGGGTGGGTTTGAGCATTGCACATATTAAAAAAATCACACTTAAAAATCGCCTCTGTACATTTTGGGGTATATCTCCTCTCTCAGATAATGGCATGATATGCACGGTACACAAAAACTTCGGGCACATATTCAAGAATATACCCTGAAAAGCTCAGCTCAATCGTGTGAACAGTTTTTGAGATATATGCTTAACAGTAGACCAACCTCACGAAACTCCCATACAAAAAACGGCCAAAAATTTACATTTAAAATTAAGTGACGATTGCTAAGCTCCTAGGGAATGGCACACGTTGCACGATATATCAGATTATTACAGATATATTCCAGAGTGCGTCTACCAAGTTGGAGCTCAATCGTCTGAACAGTTTTTGTGAAAAACGCTTTACAGTGGGGGTGCCTCGGCTTCATATTTTGCACTGGTACGGGTGGCGCTGGCATATGAATCGGAACCAGTCATTGGAACTGGAGCAATCGACAATCGAGAATCGACAAATTCGACGCTAATTAATATCTTTGCTCTCAGATAATGGCACACTTTGCACGGTAGTGCAAACGATTAGCATTATAATTCCACGCATTTTGATGCATGTTTCATCAAAATCGTGTGAACAGTTTTTGAGAAATTTACATTTTACTTATTTAAGCAGATAAAATGGCGTCAAAATCGGTGGCTCTGGCAACACTGGCCCATGGCCAAAATTCGACGCTAATTAATATCTCTGCTCTCAGATAATGGCACACTTTGCACGGTAGTGCAAACGATTCGCATTATAATTCCACGCATTTTGATGCATGTTTCATCAAAATCGTGTGAACAGTTTTTGAGAAATTTACATTTTACTCATTTAAGATTAAATGGCCTCAGATTCGGTGGCTCCGGCAACACTGGCGCATGGCCAAAATTCGACGCTAATTAATATCTCTGCTCTCAGATAATGGCACACTTTGCACGGTAGTGCAAACGATTCGCATTATAATTCCACGCATTTTGATGCATGTTTCATCAAAATCGTGTGAACAGTTTTTGAGAAATTTACATTTTACTCATTTAAGATTAAATGGCCTCAGATTCGGTGGCTCTGGCAACACTGGCGCATGGCCAAAATTCGACGCTAATTAATATCTCTGCTCTCAGATAATGGCACACTTTGCACGGTAGTGCAAACGATTCGCATTATAATTCCACGCATTTTGATGCATGTTTCATCAAAATCGTGTGAACAGTTTTTGAGAAATTTACATTTTACTCATTTAAGATTAAATGGCCTCAGATTCGGTGGCTCTGGCAACACTGGCGCATGGCCAAAATTCGACGCTAATTAATATCTCTGCTCTCAGATAATGGCACACTTTGCACGGTAGTGCAAACGATTCGCATTATAATTCCACGCATTTTGATGCATGTTTCATCAAAATCGTGTGAACAGTTTTTGAGAAATTTACATTTTACTCATTTAAGATTAAATGGCCTCAGATTCGGTGGCTCTGGCAACACTGGCGCATGGCCAAAATTCGACGCTAATTAATATCTCTGCTCTCAGATAATGGCACACTTTGCACGGTAGTGCAAACGATTCGCATTATAATTCCACGCATTTTGATGCATGGTTCATCAAAATCGTGTGAACAGTTTTTGAGAAATTTACATTTTACTCATTTAAGATTAAATGGCCTCAGATTCGGTGGCTCTGGCAACACTGGCGCATGGCCAAAATTCGACGCTAATTAATATCTCTGCTCTCAGATAATGGCACACTTTGCACGGTAGTGCAAACGATTCGCATTATAATTCCACGCATTTTGATGCATGTTTCATCAAAATCGTGTGAACAGTTTTTGAGAAATTTACATTTTACTTATTTAAGCAGATTAAATTCGGTGGCTCTGGCAACACTGGCACATGGCAAGACAAAACCCGCTCACGCGCGCATCTCCACATGTGCTGTTGACAATGTGGCTACCTTGCCATCCTCCGTTATTTCTATTACGTTCGTCAAAAGCAACAAAGCTACAATACATATATTGTTTGCAAAAATTAAAGCATTTATTAATTTTTTTGACGTAAAAGGCTAGATTGAAGCAGAATGACTTGTAAGTTTGGTCAATCAATGCGTTGATTTCGGCTGCCAAATATTAAATCGTGATTTTTCTTACAGCCAGAGAATCGAAAAATGAAAAAGATCCTTTAACTGAAGGAAGCGGATATCGTGCTGGTACTAAGTGAGTAAATGTTGAGTGTGCACTCTCGTACATGTGTATAGTTATAAAGTAAACGCGGCAGAAAAAACTTTAACGAGTGCGGAGTTGGCCAAGTACAATACTAACAAGAATTTCTGGCGAGGATGGCGTGGAGGTGCTCATTGAACACAGCAACGATGCCCTTAAGAGGACGAAGCGAAAATTGGTGGCCAGTGAACGTAACAGTGTTGTCCAAATGTCGGAGCACTCCTTGCCCAAATTTATACCCACACTGCCATAGAAATGCCCCTGCTGGCACACTTGGTGCAGGCCAAAACGGCCTGATGTCCCTTGCTATTGAAGCCATAACGATTGTTTGTGGCCTTGTCCCCGATGACGCGAAACGCAGGGCTTCTCGCGTCAACGGTGTCACCGTGCCTGACTTCAATAAAGTCAAATCCCAAATCCTGCAGTACGCCAATCGCCTCGCCATTCTCGCCAACGTGGCTAGGAAACATCTCCGACGACAAAAAGTATATATATTCTTGATCAGTAAAAGTGTCGGTGCAGTGAATTTATGGAAAGCTCCCAGTATAAAAATATTGTAGTGCATAGAAGAAAGCATCTCTGGCCACATAAAGTATATATGCGGGGGTGACACATAAATCACTAGAGATTTTGGTATAAACGTTTGAATATTCAATTTAAATTGTATTACTTTATATGTGAAGTGAAAAATATATCGAAGGTTGCTAGATCAGATGGTGAATTTGAGCGATATGGAATCAACTACTCAAATCTACTTGGCTTTGTATAGTCGGTTTCAATTCGCTTTCTTTCGCCATCTGATCTAGTAGCCGTGCTTTTTGGTGCCACTTAACATATAAATTCAAGCAGTTTTAATCTAAAATACAAGCGTTTATACGAAAATCGAAATACGCTGTACATTTGTCCGATCGAATGACTATATCGTATAGCTGCCATAAGAACGATCGGTCGAAAAAGTAGGTTTAGTGAGAAAACCTTTTTTGTGTTCAATGCTTTCACATAATTTCTCCAAGATTTATCAAAATCGTACAACTATATAGTACAGCTGTCGTACAAAAGATAGTTCTGAAAAAACATCTTAGTAGAAAAATCTTTTTTGTATTCAATGCTATCGCTCCCAAACTTGTTACTGATCAATATTATATGCTAACACACAATTCTGTCAAGTTTGATCCAAATCGGAAGACTATAGCATATAGCTGCAATAGGAACGATCGGTCGAAAAAATAGTTCTAGTAAGAAAAACTTTTCTGTTTTCAATGCTATCGCACCCAACCCTCGTATTTATAAGTTTTCTATGATTTCATATAATTTCCCTAAGATTTATCAAAATCAGACAACTACATAGTATAGCTGCCATACAATTATTTATTTATTTAACTTAATTAGACTTATTAGAATATGTATTTTTCAAAATATTTCAGCTATTAAAAATTTATTTTGATTTAATTTCCTTTAAAAAACGTAAATTTTGTGGGCGCAGCCTAAATAACTTTGCACAGAGCCTTATTTTGGCTGGACGCTGCTAATATGTCGAAACCGACCAGATCGGATGACTGTATCTTTTAGCTGCCATAGGAACCAACGGTCTAGAAATGGCCCTTAGTGGGAAATACTTTTTTGTTTTCAATATTAGCGTTCCCAAACTCACCAATTACTAATGTCATATGCTTTTACATAGATTTGAAAGTTTTTGGTCAACATCGATTGACTATAGTTTACAGCTGAAATAAGTCCGATCGGTCGGAAAATGAGTCTTAGTAAAAAAAAATTGTTTTCTATTATTTTTTAATTTGCGTTTTAATCTTTCAGGAATTCTATCGTGGGACTTAGTGCAGCTGTAGAAGAAGCCATAAAAGGTGGCTTAAAAATATCGGGGCATTTGCAAGACAATGATTATTTTACAATTGCAAATATAGTAAACTCGAATTTAAAAAAGAAAAGCCGTGTTTTTAAATTAAGCGGCGTTTCTAAAAAATTTCGTTTATCAGTTGACAAATCTGTTAAACGGTATTTGCAGAAGCTTAATATGATAGAGTATGATCATAAATTCTCTGACATTTCACTTATCAAGAACTCAACTAATGAAGTCACAAATTTTGAAAATGATGTGACCAACGAGTCTACTTTAGTTGAAGATCTTTCCGTTAACCCTGTAGACCAAAGTCTAGTCGAAGCTATTGGGTTGCCCAAAAAGTAATTGCGGATTTTTCAAAAGAAAGTAAATGCATTTTTAATCAAACTTAGAATGAACTTTAATCAAATATATAATTTCCATTTTGTTCGATAACCTTTTGCCATCTTCCCGGCAAATTTTGTATTCCACGCTCATAGAACTTCTGGCCTTTATCTGCAAAAAACTGAACCAAGTGCGATTTTATAGCCTCATCATTGCCGAAAGTTTTACCATTTAAGGAGTTCTGCAAAGATCGAAATAAATGGTAGTCTGATGGTGCAAGGTCAGGGCTATATGGTGGATGCATCAAAACTTCCCAGCCAAGCTGTCCCAGTTTTTGCCGGGTCATCAAAGATGTGTGTGGTCTGGCGTTGTCATGATGGAAAATGACACCTTTACGATTGATCAATTCTGGCCGTTTCTCGTTGATGGCTGCATTCAATTTGTCCAGTTGTTGACAGTAAACATCCGAATTAATCGTTTGGTTCCTTGGAAGCAGCTCAAAATATACCACACCCTTCCAATCCCACCAAACAGACAGCATAACCTTCTTTTGGTGGATATCAGCCTTTGAAGTGGTTTGAGCTGGTTCACCATGCTTGGACCATGATCGTTTTCGATTAACGTTATTGTAAACAATCCATTTTTCATCTCCAGTTATGATTCGCTTTAAAAATGGATCGAATTCATTGCGTTTAAGATGCATATCACAAACGTTGATTCGGTTTGTTAAATGAATTTCTTTCAATTCATGTGGTACCCAAATATCAAGCTTTTTCACCAGTCCAAGACTTTGTATGTGATAATGAACGGTTGATTTTGGTATATTTAACTTCTCTCCTATCTCACGCTCAGTTACATGACGATCCAATTCGATTAATGCTTTGATTTGGTCATCATCAACTTCATTTGGCCGACCTGAACGTGGCTCATCTTTAAGTGAAAAATCTCCAGAACGGAATTTGCGAAACCAATTTTGACACTGTCTTTCTTTTAAGGCTTTATCACCATACACATCACGTAACTTTTTAGCAACTCTCTCTGCGCTTTTTCCTTTACGGAAATAATAAAGTAAAATATGACGAAAATGCTCTTTGTGGACTCCATATTAAAAAGGGCGCCAATCAAACAAATGTAAACAAAATTACGCGCACTTTTTTTCTAAAGCAAGCTAATAGTGACAGCTAATAACTGACAAAAGAAAGAATGCAATTACAGAGTCACAAGCAGTTAAAAAATTATAAACGCCGACTATATGAAAAATCCGCAATTACTTTTGGGCAACCCAATACTTTAAAGTGCTTCCGGAAAAATTGCAGGGTTGGAAATGTTAGCTTAAATGTTGATGTGAATATGGTGAACATATAGATGCTACAGGATGTGTTGTGCAACCAATGAAATTGGCAAAGAAACGAATATTTCTTTATTCATTGGTTGCACATATTCCAGAGCATCACATTGTGTATCCTGTGGCTCATGCGATTTTATCCAATCACACTGCCTTGATATTGGTCGCTTTTTATGCGACCTTAATAGGTTTTGTGTTGCAAATAAATTGAAATTGCCACTTTGCAAACGAGTGGTGACTGACGTGAGTTTTGCAATTATTGGAGCAGTTTTAAAAGAATACTGTGACTTAGATATTGCAGCATACAATGAAATGTGCTTTCGATTTCTTTATGGCGAAAGTAGTGCCTTTCCGAAAGTATGCATTCAATTTTGTACTAGCCATTATGCCAAAATTATGTGTGCTGATATAGACAGAACCGTAGGCTTGGCCAACATTGACCTAAGACATTTCCTTAGAAATGCTTTGGGTTTGGCATATAATATATGCTCCATTAAGGACTTAGAAGAATGGTTCAAACATCTGATAACCATTCTACTGTCTCCAACTGTAAATGAAATGGTTAGCAAAGCCATTTCATATTTTACAGGTTCGAAACCAGAATCTTTTGATCTGGAAAAGCATGGATCGTTCGTAACTCATGGCAAAAAGTATCGTGAAGATACTCTAAAAACCATTGCAAGCAAAAGTAGCTTGAAAAATCGTTTCAGTACTTTCGCTGATGTACAATATTAACATGACTTATTTACTAAAATAAACAATAGTATATATATTTTTAGGTTGGGCACTGTCTGTGAACGAGCTCTCTAGACCTTAATTTACATTTATTTTTATTTTTTAATTTTAGGATCTTTATTTCTGGGTAGTTGACTTATGTGCTATTATATAAGTAAGTTAAATATGTGTTTGCAGAGAAAAATATGGAAAACAATGCGTTATTATCATGATTATAAATAAAATAACCTAACTCTAGTATTTGGATAGGATGGGGATTTTGAGAAGCGAGGGAATAAGGGATGGGAGAGTGGGAGGGGATCTTTTATTATGTGTCTTGGTGCCACCAGCATTTCTTGGCCGTATCTAGCGATTCTGCTTTGTCTATCTGTGTTATTTTACAATCAAATCGTTTATTTATTGTGGTTAAGGTTTTACAATTGATGTTTTTATTGTTTGCCCTTCTGTTTATATGGTATATAATTGGAATGCCTTCGTCATTTAGAACATACCCATTTTTGTCCAAAAATATAATTACTTCTGGGGTGTGAACCCGTTTAGAATTGCGTGTTCAAAATAGCCTTCACTTTCAAAAAATTGTGCCTTAATTAAAATGTTGTCCATGTTGTCGATGTATAATGTGGATGTGTATTCTACAAATTTTTGCGGACAATAGTTAATGGTATGATTATTGATTCAGAATATGAAACCCAAAACATTTATTCTTGTCCCGAAATGGTAGAGGTCATTTTGGGCAAATATATTGTTTTTGCACCATTTTGGACCAATGTTATGGGTATTTTTATTGATAAGAGCAATAAAAGACCCAGCAATGGTCCGATTGAATCTTTTTTTAAGACACTGAAACATAGTGTCATTAAAACAAAGCAAGGGCTAAAACTTGGAAGATTCATTCGTAAAATGGATGATCTCTCGAAATCTGTGGTGCGACAAGTTGAGCTTGTGCACCCAGAATATATTCACTCCCCCATTCTTCATGGTGCTGTTATAAAGGCTACACCTAAAAAACGCACTTCGAAGCAATTGACTTCCTTAACTGAGATCTCAAATAAAAAGCTTTCAAAATATAAAGAAAGCTGGCAAAAAAAAGGCGTTAAAAAACTTAAGGTGGGCTTGTTTAAGCGGGATTTCTCCGGACCCAATAAAGTTCGTGAGGAATACTCACAATCAAGTCTTCCAAAGGACAATGATCCAAATTTTCATTTGGAATTGTCTATTCTTTCTGAGAATTCAAATCAAAATTTGAATTCCTCAGTCCAAGCGGATCATTCCTATGCTGCCAACTTCCAAATATTTAGAATGGAAGAGAATTATAAAAAAATTCTTCTACACAGCAAAAAAAGTGCATAGTATAATTTAATATAAACATATTAATTTCTATTATGCCAGTTTTCATATTAAATATAAATATAAATGACATAATTTTAAATAAAATCATATTAGCAATATCTAGTTAATATGAAAATTATTAAAGTCGAAGTGTAATCCAGTTAATTTAAAGTTTGTCATATTGAATTGTATGTTGCGTCATATTCATTTATATTATGCACACACTTAAAAAAAAACGTTGTAAAGTTAAAAATGTTTCGTATTAAATTTGAATATTTTGTTAAACTTAAAATCAAAGTTTTCCGTAGTAGATTCAAATGTACTATGCAAAAATATAAATTAAATAATTTTCATATTTAATTTTAGATTTTACCATACTTGAAGTATAAGGCAATCATATTAAAATTAAAGTTTAAACACATTTATTAAAAAAATTCAATGGTTAATATAAGACAAATTATATTTAACTATGGAAAGTTTTTAATTTTATGTTGAACATAATTAACAATTATCTGTGTTCTTAACTGAGACTTGCTGCATCGTCACGCGAGCCCTGAATAGTCGTGTAGGCTAAGACGCCAGCATTTGAGTTTAAGAGCCCGAAGTCCTGAGTTCGAGTCCCAGTAAAGGTAAATAAAAAAAAAATGTTTCAATCTTTACAGAAAGAAGACTGTGCCCTCCCGCCAACCCTTTCCCCCCCCCTTCCCCCCCACCCCTTTCCCTTGACACTTCCCACACCGCCTCGCCATAATTGATATTCTTTTTTTTTTTTTTTTTAGTTTTTTTTTTTTTAATATGAATCATAATTAAATTTAATAAGTTTTCACTTTAATTTTAATATGCCGTCACATCGAATTGAATATCAGGACACTTGAAATCAATTATGTTCATATTAAATGTGAGATTTAAGTGGCACACACTTTATATTTAATAAAACACATTGTGGTGCAGTTTTATTGGCGAAAATATTTAAATCAAAGTGTAAATATATGGATTTAAGTTGTTTTTTTTTTCTGTGTAAATAATTCGAAGTTGAGCAGTTGCGTTAAGAAAAATCTACGTTTTTACGTTTTAAGCTGTAAGACTCTTTTCGAGCATGTTCATTGCTTAAATATGAATCGTTTCTTATCCTATATAGAATTAGACGATTTGTTAACACTGCAAGAGCATAATTGGCTGTCCAACTTCATAGTTGACGCTGCTTTGACAGCTATTCTTTTTGATCAAAATGATCCAAGGCTGGAAAGTCTTCCCTGTCAACTTGATCAATATTACGCCAATAATGAGGAAGTTATTAAAACTGCTTTGGAAAGTTCTTCTAGCATTATAATTGTTCCTCATTGTTACAAGAAACACTTTTATATTTTATTCATAGATAAGATAAGACTTGAATTTATCTTCTTAGATCCAATGGGGAAGTCGCAGACTGCCCAAATGTTTATTAGGTATTACAAGGAACTTTTGGACCGCATAAGTAAGATGAATTACATATGCGTATCCAAAACTCATGACCTTCAAAACGATCAATTTAATTGTGGCATTTTTATTTTGCAGTTTGCAAAATGCTACATTAATGACATGCCTCTCTCAAATTTAAAATCCGCTCGATTATTTAGAAGAGGCATGCTTGAAAAATTAATTAATTATGGCGATTCACTGTTAGATATATGTTTGCATTGTTGCAAGAATATAGATCTCGAAACCAGAATGCTATGCAACAACTGTGGACGATCGATTTGCATTCGATGCACTACAAATATATACACAATTACCGATAATAATCTTACCTGCAAACTATGCGAAGCAAGTATGCAATGAAAATATCATTTTTCCAATTTTCATCTGAGCAAAGCTTCATATATCTACAGGTGCACAGACCAAATGGTAAATAAAGCTATGTTGAGCTTATGCATGAGCCAATCTTGTTTCACAGAAGGTAGTCTATATTGGAAACATGTTCAGGTGAGACGGAAACTGACGACATCTGTTCTCTAAGCAACTGGAAACAGTCATTTCCCCGACTCCTTGATTTCGTATCCTTGAAACTTCTTCCAACGAAGCATTCGGCCAGCTGCGCTCCAAAGCAATGTACCAATCGGAATGTACTCTATTGATAGAATGCTTTTGCGAAGTGATATGTGGAATAGGCCTATTGGGGATACCACTTTAAAAAAAACGCGCCATGAACTCTACCTCAATGGTGGTGTGGAAAAGAGTTCATAACAATACTCAAACTCATACCAAAATAGTGTAATTAGAGCCATTCGATCTTTACCTTCCTTCTATTTACCCGTCCATAATAATCTAATCTCATAATACAATTTTGCTCCGTTAAATCAATACCTCCCATTTACCAATCTTCATGACAATCTAATCTTATATTATTTTTTTTTTTTATATTATAATTTTGAAATTTTTTAAAACTTATTGACCGACACCTTCACTTTGCCCGTAATATTACAATATTAAAATTGCCAAATATTAAATCTTCATGATAATCTGAACTAATCATACAATTTTTCAATTTTTACCCGTCTTTTTGGACTGTTCAATCTAAACTTCGTATATGTAGTATTAGCATCTATCAAATTTTTCTGGTAATCTGAACTCATTATACAATCTTGTAAATTTCGCTATTTTTTTGACAGTTTAGTCTACCCGATTGTAGATCAACCTTCAATTTACCGGTCTTTTTACCCGTCTTCTTGATTAAACTAATCTCAAACTGATCAATCTAAACTTCTTATTTACCAGCGTCAGCGCTTTTGTAAATACTCAAATGAAAATTTGACATTTATCTAATCTTCATAATATCCTTAGGGCCTTAGCCCTTTAATAAATACTCTTATAATAATTTTGCGAATTTCGAGATTTTTTGGACCATTGAAATAAAAGTTATATAGCTTAATTAACAAACAAAACAAAACAAAAAAGTTTCATACAACAGATTTCCGCGAATTAGTAATTTAATTCGACAGAAAATAACGATGGGATCTAGTAACACATTTGCTTGACACTTACATAACCTTTTATAAAAGTTGAATTGAAAAAAATTACATTCCTTTTTCTGATTTTTCATGTTTTTTATTTTTGTATACCAGTTTATTTGAGGAAAGTTCCTGGATGCCACCAAGCAGTTATACAAAGCGGAAAGTTAAGGGAAAATGCAGGAGGAGGAGAACGAACAACTGCTGCATTTCTTGGACTCAAGCACCAAGTGGGTAAAGTCGGACAAATACATAAAACTTTTTATTGACACGCTTCTCTCCTTAGGCACCCCTTGGTATACAATGTGGAAAAGGAACTGCTTGCCGAGCACTTGACTACAATATTGCAAAAGGGCCACGACTAGAGGACAACAGACTGAACGATCTAACCCTGATGTATGGACTGCTCAGTCGGGTTAAAAATGGTACTTCGGTGCTATGCGGCAAATTTAATGGTTACTTCAAGGCAAGTAGTTCAATCCTGCTTTATAATTTGGCAATTTAACAACTCTACCATGATCTCTGCAGAAAAATTGATGCACTTTTTTCATCGATCCCGACAACGTTAAGAGTCGCTGCCTCCGTTACCCTTCCCATTGTTGTTGGAGCAGCAACAGCATGGAGCAGCGCCTACTGAAAATTTTGGTTTAAGTAAAATCCAAAAAACCTCCATGGATCAGGAATAGGAGATGCCGAATTTTAATGCAGATCCGCAAAAGTTTATTTCGAGGGTGGATGAAGTCCAAAAGCCAAGTGTGAGCTGTATCAGTTTGATGGTGGCTACGTTTATTCTGGCACTGTATGAGTTCAGTTGAGAAATCGCTATAAGGAGGAGCCATTAAAATCATTTTGGCAAGCCCATGTAAGTAGAAGGCAGAGCATGTTCATTCCTTTCGTTTACTCATTCCTTTTCGTTTACTCATCTTTTTTCCACAGCCCTTTTAAGCTTCAGAATACCGGCAAGGATTCTACTTATTTTCTCTTATCCCTATACAACAAACCAGAAAGCACCAAATCTGGATTTGGAAAAGAATCATTAGTGAAAAAATTCCAATTCGGAAAATAAGCTGCCCTGCAAGACCATAACGTTGACCAAAGTGAAGCGAACCTATATATGATGAAAACAGATGCAGAGCCAGCACACAAAATTATTTTACGTTGCTCTTATTTGTATAGTAACCAAGCCACCCCCATCACACGCCCCCTAACAATGGACATGACAACAATTTTGGTCAAGCGTTTGAAACGTCTCAAGTTGTTGTCTTTTAAGTATACATAATTAAATTCAGTATCCTTAGTTTAGTTTAATTATTGCAGCTGCTTTTAAATTTAATTTTAAGTAAATTTTGGATGTTGGTTTTGGTTTGGATAATAGTTCAATTTATTTTTATTTTATTTATCTTTTATGGTTTTTTAAAAAAAATATAAATTTTGTGTTTTAATTCTGTTTATGTTATTTTATGTTGCTCTTTTTGGGTGGTGTTTGGCGGTGACCACGTTTTCAAGCAGCACCCGGGTCAGCTGCAGCATCTCGCTCAGCAGCAGCTGGATTAACACCATCTCCAGCTCCAGTTCCAGCAGCCCCGCCTCCAGCAGCTCCAGCTACACCAGCTCCAGCAGCCCCGCCTCCAGCAGCTCCAGCTACACCAGCTCCAGCAGCCCCGCCTCTACCAGCCCCAGCTCCAGCAGCCCCAGCTCTCCTAGCTACACCAGCTCCAGCAGCCCCGCCTCCAGCAGCTCCAGCAGCCCCGCCTCTACCAGCCCCAGCTCCAGCAGCCCCAGCTCCCCTAGCTGCACCAGCTCCAGCTCGTCCGGCAGCACCAGCATGTCCAGCAGAACCAGCTCGTCCGACAGCTCGGCCACGTCCACCTCCTGCACCACTCGATCCAGCTCCAGCACCACCTTCAACAGCAGCTTCGCCAGCAGCAGGTCCGCGACCTCTATTGCGGCGTCTTCGTCTTGGCGGCTGCAGTTGTTCCTCTTCTGAAGAGGATGAAGAGGCACTCTCATGCCGATTAAAACTTATGTTTAAGTTGACGACAATAGACTGAAAAATTACTTAAATGAATATATTATCCAAAATTACATTTTAAGAATACTTACGGATCTTTGAATTTTAAACAATCTGCTCATTTTGCTGCCTTCTTCTTTGAATTCGGGTTTGGAAACTAAATAACGGAGGATGGCAAGGTAGCCACATTGTCAACAGCACATGTGGAGATGCGTGCGTGAGCGGGTTTTGTCTTGGCCATGGGCCGTGTTGCCGCCACGTTGAGCTTTAATCTTAATGATTTAATTCTCACCCGTTTTGATGAAATGATTATTCACCGTGTGTGCCTTATCTGGGTTTTCATTTTGCCGGCGGTTGCCAGAGCCACCGAATCTGAGGCCATTTAATCTTAAATAAGTAAAATGTAAATTTCTCAAAAACTGTTCACACGATTTTGATGAAACATGCATCAAAATGCGTGGAATTATAATGCGAATCGTTTGCACTACCGTGCAAAGTGTGCCATTATCTGAGAGCAGAGATATTAATTAGCGTCGAATTTTGGCCATGCGCCAGTGTTGCCAGAGCCACCGAATCTGAGGCCATTTAATCTTAAATGAGTAAAATGTAAATTTCTCAAAAACTGTTCACACGATTTTGATGAAACATGCATCAAAATGCGTGGAATTATAATGCGAATCGTTTGCACTACCGTGCAAAGTGTGCCATTATCTGAGAGCAGAGATATTAATTAGCGTCGAATTTTGGCCATGCGCCAGTGTTGCCAGAGCCACCGAATCTGAGGCCATTTAATCTTAAATGAGTAAAATGTAAATTTCTCAAAAACTGTTCACACGATTTTGATGAAACATGCATCAAAATGCGTGGAATTATAATGCGAATCGTTTGCACTACCGTGCAAAGTGTGCCATTATCTGAGAGCAAAGATATTAATTAGCGTCGAATTTGTCGATTCTCGATTGTCGATTGCTCCAGTTCCAATGACTGGTTCCGATTCATATGCCAGCGCCACCCGTACCAGTGCAAAATATGAAGCCGAGGCACCCCCACTGTAAAGCGTTTTTCACAAAAACTGTTCAGACGATTGAGCTCCAACTTGGTAGACGCACTCTGGAATATATCTGTAATAATCTGATATATCGTGCAACGTGTGCCATTCCCTAGGAGCTTAGCAATCGTCACTTAATTTTAAATGTAAATTTTTGGCCGTTTTTTGTATGGGAGTTTCGTGAGGTTGGTCTACTGTTAAGCATATATCTCAAAAACTGTTCACACGATTGAGCTGAGCTTTTCAGGGTATATTCTTGAATATGTGCCCGAAGTTTTTGTGTACCGTGCATATCATGCCATTATCTGAGAGAGGAGATATACCCCAAAATGTACAGAGGCGATTTTTAAGTGTGATTTTTTTAATATCTGCAATGCTCAAACCCACCCCCCCGTTAAATAAAACAGTAGTTCTTGCATTTCTTATTTTTTTTATGCTAAATATTCGACGCTATTTTGCCATAAAATTTCACAAATCTAAAAGCCAAAAATCTATCATAGCTGTAAACTGTCTCTGTTGTTATTAGTGGTGGTACGTGATCTCAACGATATTATCAGGATGGTGATGGCACAGTGTTGCCAACACAGCTTATTTTTCAATTTAGCCTTTGCAGATCAAAAATCCGAGGGCAGCGGGAATTGTGACCTTTTTAAAAATATATATTTATTGTTTCTGCTTTTAAAAAAGAAAAGTCAAATTTGCGTCTTATTTTTCTATTTTTAAAAAATGAAGTTTCCCTGTTTTGGTTGCCGCGTAATAAAGATACATAGGTACACATGTTCAAATAGTTACATACTCTCATACTGTGTTGATTTACATAAATTGATCAGAAAAAAATTTCCTGGAGATCTAATATTAAACAAATGAATATAGGTGCGCACTTATAAAGAACAATGTCCCTTGACAATTAATTCCTTACATAGTCCTTAGAATACCCTATAGTCTGTTCAGCATTCACAAGACAGTAAGGGAAAAATGTTTAATTCTGGAATTTCCGCGCGACTTGAAAATTTGGTTGTGCCGGGACGGGATAGAATTTAATATCAGCCCACTGCATTTTCCACGCCTTTACTTAATCCTCTTTTCCCAAATTTTGAAGTTATGTGCAAACGTAGCGAGACATAGAGCCAGCGTAATGTTGATGGCCGGATTGATTTATTTTAATCAATCTCGAAACTGCCCAAAAATTAAGCAAATGAAGCCAATGATATTAAAAAGAATTTGCGTTTTAACAAATAGATTATATACTAACTGAGTGTTCAAAGAGCTATACAATTTTTTCTACTTGCTAAGATTATTTCAAAACTTGCACGCGGACGAAGTCGCGGCGGGTTCAGCTAGTGGTTTATATAAAGATGCATAAGCACGCACACTTTAAAAAGCGTGATTTTTAAAAGCCATGATACTGCTAGCATAAAGCGACCATCATTGAAAAAGGCAGCACATTGGTTCACTAGTTGAAGCCTAGTACAGAGGGCGTTCGAATTTTCCTTCAAAAAATTTGCCTAATATTCCTTCTTGTGGAATGTAAAAGGTAATGTGACCAGGTAAACTCAAAACAAAATAACGAAATCGAAATATAAAAAAATTGGCCAGCTGATTTGTATTTTGACTTAACAGTAAGATTTGAATGAAATAAGGCACAATGCACAACATGGAATAAGTTGCAATTGCAGTTGCAGTGGCAGCTATTAAAATGAAGAATGTGAAGCTCTATTTACACGACCTGATCACTCATCTGAGTTTTAGTCTGATTTCCTGTCAGACCGTGTAAAAAGGCGTCTGAGTAGACATAAAGCTACTTAGATGAACGATCAGAAGAAACAGAACCGGTTCTGTTCCCAGCAAGAAATCTAACTGGTAAATACTTGTCAGTTAACTGTTATAGCTAACCGTTAAAATTCGGAAAGTTTCTGGTCAAACGCAAATGGGCGTCGGGAAGATTCTAGTCGAAAGTCAACCTATCGGTGAGCGTACGTGTGAGGTTAGTTCAACTAGTTAGATAACCTATGAGCTAACTGGTATTAATAACGGTTTTAGTTTGAGTATTTGTATTAGGACAATAACTGGTAGTTCCAACTGGTAAGCAAATTCGTCAGTTATAACCTATACCATACTTGTACATTTTTAGGAATAAAAATACTAGGAAATGTAATAACTAATGTTAAACCATTTTATTTCATATTCACATTATGGTTTCTTACATAAATACATGGTTTTCTTATAATATAATTAGTTAGTTATTCTTTTCTTGTTTTAATGAGTGCAGCTTTTGTTTGTGCCTGTTATGAGACAGCTCGGTGGATTTTCGTATTTCTTTTACAAAGTCATCTTTGCCGAACCAATCTGAATAGCGACAAAATAATTGTGATGTACAAACGGATATAAATAAAAAATTACGTAGTATTTACCTAGGAATATATAATTAAATATTAATAAATCCTTTAATGCTCGATTGCCGTGTCGTTCATCATAATTGAAATCGGATGCGCACTCGTCAGTGATGAAAATTCGGAAAACCTTATCGAAAAAATTTGGATATCTTCATTTTACCTAAGACTCGTTTCTAAAAAAATCGCCACAGCGTAAATGTGCACATAAAATCGAATATCTGATGGCCAAATCTTTTTCTCTTGTCGAATCATACATTTACCATTAAGAAGAGTCTGAAAATGTTAATTTTAACAGAGTGGCAATGGGCTTAGAGCAGAGATGGGCGAGCGAATAAGGACAATTCGTTCCCGTCCCGTCCCGATCCCGACCAACAAATTTCAATTCAATATCGTCGCGCCAGATCCCCTACTTCTCTAGGGTCCCGCTGGAATTCCGTCGGGAGCCCATCTCTAGCTATGAGTCCCTTATGTCTCCTGTTCTTCTAAAGAAATCGTTGTGAGCGACGCCCAAGCGTGCTGCATGCCTCCCAATAAGGCAGTGACCCGTTAGGGCCCAGACCAGAAGTAAGATGTTTTTCGTTTCAGGTTAAACGAGGACCACGTGACCCTAGCTACAGCGCATGCCGGAAGATTATGTAATCGTTCCGTAACCAGGCGCCGGGTTTCATTCCTTGTGATTATCTTGTATGAGGATATGGGCGTCCCTATCAAGCTCTTCTCTGGAAGGAGCTGAATGGTTGTGCCTTGACAAACAGTGATGAGGTGTCCATGTACCCAGGTGAGGTGGTTACTACGCGTAAGCAGGGCTTCTCCTTTTTGGAGTGGCGGCTTTTCAAGATTCCCTCCTCCTCCGCGATAACCAGTGGAGCATTCAGAGCCTTGCACGAATTTCCGTGAGCTACTGGCGAAACCACGTCCTCTGCCATTTCATTTATTAAAAACAAAGAGGTTTCCACATTCATTTTGCATTTGCCTTCTCTAAATTTCTTGTTTTTTTACTTCTGACAGCTGTGTGCTATCGATAGCAAATCATAAAGAAATTCTAACAAAGTATTTCTTTGTTAGATTCACATCTAACACAATCACGAAAAATAGGAAACATGATTGCGCATCATGCCCGTTCACCAGCACAATCTAACATAAACGGGGGTGCCACAGAAACCTCTTCCAGCCAAATTACAACCGAATTCCAATTCTTAGGTGCCACAGAAATTTCTTTTGGTTGGTGTTCTATTCCGCATTCCTGCTCTCTTTTAAAGTGCTTATTTTTGTCAGTAAGCATTGACATGGAGCAAAGAATATTAGAGAGAACGTTTGCGCTGCCTCTCAATTTTGCTGGTGCTAAACGATAGTGCCCAAAAAAATACTTATAGTGCCCAAAAAGATACTTTAAAGTGCCAGTAGGAAATCACTGTGGTTAGAGGGAGACGACCATAACCCAAATGTATCCAGAGAGAGCGAACAGCTGACCAAAAAGTATCTAAAGAGCGTAAATCAGAGCAAACAGCTGACAATTTTCTGACAGAAGCGGTATCGACTGAGCAACCTTTCTCTCTAATATTCTTTGCTCCATGGCATTGAAACTTTGAGGTGAGCAGTCATGCTGCGGAGAAATTTTTGATTTGATAAATTGATAAAGCCGTCTGGGCAGCTTCACCGCTTTTCAACCACGACCGTTTGCGCTTCACGTTGTCGTGTGTGACCCACTTTTCATCGCCAGTCACCATCCGCTTCAAAAACGGGTCGCATGCATCCATACTGGCAAAAATGTTTTTTTGCGTCAAGTCGTGTGGCACCCATACATCGAGCTTTTTTTTTGATTCCAAGCTTCTTCAAATGGCTTATAACGGTTTGATGACTCATGCCCAGCTCATGGCCGATGCTACTATGCCGGTCTCTTTCGATTAATTCAGCGATTTTATCGCAATTTTCGACGACAGGCCTTCCGGACCGTGGCGCATCTTCGATCACCTCTGCACCAGAACGAAAACGTTGAAACCATCGTTGTGCGGTGGAAATGGAAACTGTATCGGGTCCATAAACTGCACAAATTTTATTGGCAGCATGAGATGCATTTTTGCCTTTATCGTAGTAGTACTGTAAAATATGCCGTATTTTCTCTTTATTTTGCTCCATGTTTGCACGCTATAACTCACGAACGACTAAAAACAAACAACAATAAATCAAAAACGTGTTAGCGCGTGAAAAGAGCTTTCAAAAAAGCTATAGCGTGAACCGATGCGACGAATACAACTAGAACTACGCGCTTGCAAAGACAAGCTTGCGGAAATACCGCAAGACTTTGACAACCTTATATATGCATTGCAGAAAAGAAGTAATTGATTCTGGCATCGCTCTCGAAAATATTCGTTTAAAGATGAAAATTAAAGAGTTGCTAGCAGAGAATGCTAAGCTTTCCGCTAAGCTAAAAGAAGCCGAATCCTTGGCAGAAAGCCTGACTTCTATTTTTACAAAAAATCAAATAAGAAAGCTAGAAAGTGGTGGCAAAAGAGTAAAGTGGACCAACGAAGACATATCGTATGCGATTTGCCTTCATGCGGCTGGACCGAGGGCTTATAGACATCTTTATAAAAAGGGGTATCCACTTCCATGCGAATCCACGCTGGGTAAATGGCTGCAGTATGTGGAAATAAAGCCAGGGAAACTGGATTTCGTAATTGAATTGATGAATGAGCCGCATTTGATGAATTGATGTATGCGGCTGGATATTCAGTTGTTGGCATGATTTCTGATTTGGGTCCCGGCAACTACAAATTATGGACAAGTCTGGGGATTTCGACTGGAAGGATTGCATCAAAGATATTAAATTTTAATTTATCTAAGACTCTGTTCAATTTAGAAAAATCCTGGTTTGCGCACCCAGCAAACAAAGACATAAAAGTTTTTGTATTTGCTGATGTACCACACCTTCTTAAATTGATAAGAAATCATTTTCTTGACACGGGCCTTATAGTCAATGGAACGATTGTTACGCAACAAAGCGTATGGCAAGCAAAGAGGCACGCATCGGGAGCAGACTTGTCCATTATGTGGAAAGTTACGGAAGACCACCTAACTGTTCAGGGTGCAGGCAGA
This sequence comes from Lordiphosa stackelbergi, assembly GCA_018904235.1. Classification (NCBI taxonomy): domain Eukaryota; kingdom Metazoa; phylum Arthropoda; class Insecta; order Diptera; family Drosophilidae; genus Lordiphosa; species Lordiphosa stackelbergi. The sequence continues at coordinate 39,863 of JAEIFU010002305.1, forward strand.
CAGAAGGTTAAGCTAGCTGCGCAGTTGTTATCAAATTGCACAGCAACTGCCATAAGACGCTGCTACTCGTTGGGGTTAGATGTGTACAACGCTTGCGAAACGGCAGATTTTATACAACTTGTAAACGATTGGTTCGATATCTTTAATGTAAAGTTAGCCACTGCTAATAGTATGCCAACTAAAAAACCCTTTGGCCAAAATCTAGACGAGCAACGTCAAGTGTTAAAACAGATGACTGCACTCATGTCGTCTATAATAATACCGAACGGAAAAAGGCTCTTACCTTTTCAAAAAGGTATTATAGTAAGCAATAATTCGCTGGACCAGTTGCTTCAATACTTAAAAGAAAAATTCGGCATGAAATATCTAATTACTAATCGGATATCGCAGGACCAGTTGGAGCACTTTTTTGGTACTATGCGGTCTAGAGGTGGTCTACACGATCATCCGAGTCCGCTGGAGTTTAATTATCGGTTGCGAAAATACCTAGTAGGTAACATATTGAGTTGTTGGTAGTATTTGATATAAATGTATAACGGCTTATAAATTTTTTATGTACAGGGTTGCCCATATTCGACGGACGCATGTTTTTTTTAAAAAAATCAAAGAAAAAAATAAAAATTTGGCGGTTGGCAATCTTAATCATTTAATTTGTTCTAAGTAGATTTGTTTACATCAATTTTTGAATATGATATCTCTCAAATGGCCGCCTCTGGCGTTGATGGCGTATTGTGCCCTTTTTGCAGCATTTTCCATCGATTTCGCCAACATTTCGGCCGGAATAGCGGCTATTTCTTCACGAATGTTGTCCTTGAGCTCTTCTACGGTCCTTGGCTTGTTAACGTAAACCTCTTGACTTCAAATATCCCCACAAGAAGAAGCAGGCGGCGTCAAATCGGGCGAACGCGGTGGCCAGTCCAAATCACCACTTTTCGACATCAAACGGCCCGGAAACAATTTCTTCAGAAAATCGATTGTTATGCGACTTGTGTGCGGTGGAGCGCCGTCTTGTTGAAACCAGAACTGCTTCATACGCTTTCGACGAATAATTGGCATCACAAAATTGGTCATCATGTCGCGATAACGCTCCTGGTTGATGGTAACAGCATGGCCATTTTCATTTTGGAAGAAAAACGGCCCAATGACCGTTTTCGCACTAACGCCGCACCAAACTGTGACTTTTTCGTCATGAAGAGGCACTTCTTGAATCTCCTGAGGATTTTCAGTGGCGTAAATACGGCAATTTTGCTTATTTACGGTCCCATTCAATGTGAAATGGGCTTAATTTTTAATTTTTTAAAAGCACGTTGAGTTTTCACAATTGACTTGTTCTGTTGAATGTAAATTTCAACTATTTCAGAGCGCTCGCGTGGCGTGTATTGTTCCATGGTAAAAATCTGCTTGGACTGACGCTTCAAACGCGGTATGTCATTAAGCGATCTGACATCTCTGTCAAAAGTTATGGCGTTGCCAGATGGGTCCGTCGAATATGGGCAACCCTGTATAAGATTTCAAATTTTGTTCGACATACCTTATAGTTGTAAAATGAGCTGCCACTATTGGGGGGAGCCTTTATGGGTACATGTTTCCCATCAACGGCACCGACGCAGTTAGGGAAATTCCATTTTTCGTGGAACTCCTGCGCCCACTGGGACATAGTGGCTGCGTCCCACACAGGAAACTCTCCCAGCAGCGCACTGTAAATGGTATCACAAACTTGGCAAAGAATTAAGCCAAAATGCTGCTTGCTGATCCTGTATGTGGAACCAGCATGGCTTTGTAAATCTCCGGATGCGAGATACCTTATAAATATACGATTATAATAAATATATTTGAATGTAACATAATTTACTTACTCCAATACAATAGCCAACTTCGCTTTGATTGGTATAGCGTCTGGCCCTGTATTGCGCTTAGGCATCAAGATCGGCTCCACCAATCAAAAAAGCCAGTTGAATGTTACTTCCGACATGTGGAAGTTTTCAATGAACACTGCCGGGTTCTGCGTCATATTTTGAAACTGCGAAGTGTGTAAATTGTATTATAATATGTAAATGGATGTAGCCAACTAATACTTATACTTACATCGGTGGCATAGCGTCCTTTGATGCCTCTTTCCTGCAAATATGGGCTTACCCAAAATCTGGGTCGTTGCCGTCTCCTGCGAGCTCTTCATCCTCTTCCAGAGCCACACAAAATGCCCCCATGAAAATGACCATGGCATTTCCTATATCCTCTGCGTTCCACAAAGTGCCTTCCATTTCGGTTGATTTAAAAATATTTCTTTCACTTTCGGCCGCCTTTTTTTTTTGTAAACAAACAACAGCTGACTTTTTTCTGTTGTCTGGTCACACTACATTGTCTGAGCGGCTCAGGAAATTATCAAACAATTTCCGCTCCGCAAAAATTTCGAGTGTCTCGGTACCTAGCTTAAGAGTGTTGCGGTCGAGTGCCCCGACAGCAAAATACCCTGTTCCAAGTAATGGGGTTCCTATAGCTTTGAACTCCTTTTATTTTAAAATTTATTTGAATTTATTTGCATATCTTCGGTGTTTTTGCTCGGATCTTACCACTATTGCTATAGACAGATATTGGTCCTTACTGAATATATATTAAGTCACTAGGATCAAGCTTAAAAATTGTAGCTCTGACAGTTTTTCGCGGTTAGAAGAAGGAGGAGGAGGAATTTGCCAAATCTGAAGCAAACTTGATTAGGGTACGATATACACCTACATACATGCAACAATTTGAGCAAGATGCATTAAGTAAATTTATGTAGCTAAATAAGTAATCAAAAATAGCCGCCACAGCAAATTGTTGTCTAGCGACAATATTGTATCTAGCGAAAACAATTCTGCCGGCTGCTCTGCCTCTAGCAGCAGTATATTGTGCGGCGTATTCAACAACTGTCTAACTCGCTCTCACCCATTTAGATTCCCATAAGAGCAAAATTGCTGCTAGAAATTGTCGGTAAAAAAAGCAAGTGTCATTCCAGCCTTAAAGCTAGATACTGAGACACTCGAAATTTTTGCTGAGCCCATCTAATTACACAGCTAAGGAAATCCGCTCGCGAAAATTGTCAGAGCGCATTTGCTGAGCGAGTACTGAAACACTCGAAATTCGCTTCGACAATAAACATGGACCTGCCAACTCGTTTTCTTGAAAACAGCTGATAAAATGTCGAAGGGGATCATGAAATGATGAAACTTGTTTGATAATTGTCAGAGGTACCTACGAAAATTGAGCACGCAAAAAAACAAAGCTACAATTATTTGGAGAGCTGCGAGTTGAACAAACATGTGGAGCTGATCAAGTCAAACGAAACACTCTGTAACACATAAAACAATACAAGGCAGCATGCAAATTTTTATTTATACAAATAAATTTCACGTAGTCCTGGCTAATAGTGTCATCGCTTTTAAATTTTTGAGGCCTGAATTTGTTCAACTAAACTCATTCATTTTATTGAGAACGAACACTCTGTAACACATAAAACAAGACAAGGTAAGTGCTAAATTTATTTATTTTATTAAATACAAATAAATTTCAAGTAGTCCTGGCTAATAGTGTCATCGCTTTTTAAATTTTTGAGGCCTGAATTTGTTCAACTAAACTCATTCATTTTAGTGCAGTCAAACGGAACACTCTGTAACACATAAAACAATACAAGGCAAGTGCTAAATTTATTTATTTTATTAAATACAAATAAATTTCACGTAGTCCTGGCTAATAGTGTCATCGCTTTTTAAATTTTTGAGGCCTGAATTTGTTCAACTAAACTCATTCATTTTATTGCAGGCAACGTAGACGGAACACTCTGTAACACATAAAACAAGACAAGGTAAGTGCTAAATTTATTTATTTTATTAAATACAAATAAATTTCACGTAGTCCTGGCTAATAGTGTCATCGCTTTATAAATTTTTGAGGCCTGAATTTGTTCAACTAAACTCATTCATTTTATTGCAGGCGACGTAGACGGAACACTCTGTAACACATTAACACATTGCCGCCCCGGGCGGCAAATTTTTAGGGGCGGCAATTTCTGGTGGCGACGAGTTTCAGGGGCTGCAAGTTTTTGGGGCGGCAAAATAATTACAAAATATATATTGATTATTCTTTTAAATTAATACATAGTGGTATTCCTGAAGGTTATTTAGAATCTGCTGTTATTTCAACATGGGAAACGTTGAAAAATTTTTCTTGAGTGCATTTTTGAAAGCTTTCGAGTATGTTTAAAGGGATTAAAGATCAGTGGTCTACAATGGAGTGAGTAAAAATGCTGCAGTATTTAGACCTTTTGTTTGAATTAATCAAAGATGTTGGGGATTCCAAATATTCCACTATTTCATCCTGCTTCTTTCTATCAAGCCCTTCCAATATATTGATTATGTTATCAAGGGCGTATACAGGGGGCGCTGATTTGTAGTAAAAAAGGTAAAACTGGCTATACAGCTCCTCAACGGGGCCAAGCCAAGCTTCTCACAATCTCTTGGCGTGTGTGCTTCAAATTTTTCGCACAAGAGAAAGGGACCTACAGTTTAACGCCGGATCCGAACGGCAAAGTTTTTGAGAAAAAATGCTTTTTCATGGCTAGTTACATCACAGCTGGCGCCACTAAGCTGGTGAAGGTGACCGTATGTGTAAAAGCTAGTTTCTAAAGAAAGAAAAAAACTTTTATTATTAGATGTTCAGAGGCGGGATCGAACCCACGACCTCCCGCCCAGCAGTCCAGCACACTAACCACTGGGCCACAGACGGCCACACGTGTAAGCTGATTTGTAGTATGATTTATAAATTTCTTATGAAGCAAATGTTGTGTCAACTGAACAATAATTAAAAAATAGAGGGAAGCTAACTTCGGCTGTACCGAAGTTTATATACCCTTGGAGCATGATATATGCTGCCAGTTTTTTATATGGCAATACGATATATTCATCAAAAAAGTTTTTCTCAGTAGAACTACATTTTGGACCGATCGTTCCTATGGCAGCTATATGCTATAGTCATCCGATTTAAATCAAACTTGACAAAATTGTGTGGTAGTATATAATATAGATCTGTACAACGTGGGAGCGATAGCATTGAAAACAAAAAAGTTTTTCTCACTGAGACTTTTTTCAGACCTATCTTTTGTATGGCAGCTATACTATATAGTTGCCCGATTTGCATAAAACTTGCTGAAATTATGTGAAAGCATAGAAAACTTATAAATACGGGGGTTGGGAGCGATAGAATTGAAAACAAAAAAGTTTTTCTCACTAAGACTTTTTTTTAGACCTATCTTTTGTATGGCAGCTATACTATATAGTTGCCCGATTTGCATAAAACTTGCTGAAATTATGTGAAAGCATAGAAAACTTATAAATACGGGGGTTGGGAGCGATAGCATTGAAAACAAAAAAGTTTTTCTCACTAAGACTTTTTTCAGACCTATCTTTTGTATGGCGGCTATACTATATAGTTGCCCGATTTGCATAAAACTTGCTGAAATTATGTGAAAGCATAGAAAACTTATAAATACGGGGGTTGGGAGCGATAGCATTGAAAACAAAAAAGTTTTTCTCACTAAAACTACTTTTTCAACCGATCGTTCCTATGGCAGCTATATGCTATAGTCATCCGATCCGGCCGGTTCCGACAAATGTGCAGCGTATTTATACCAAAAGACTTCGTGCAAAGTTTGGTTGAGATAGCTTTAAAACTGACGGAGGAGATAGCATAGAAACAGACGGACGGACAGACGGACAGACGGACATGGCTATATCAACTCAGCTCGTCATGCTGATCAAGAATATATATACTTTATGTGGTCGGAGATGTTTCCTTCTGTGCGTTACAAACATCCGGACAATTTTAATATACCCTCTCCAAGGGTATAAAAATAACGACATTTTTCCATATTAAAAACCAAAAATTTCTACCTTTGAGCAAAATCAGAAACCTGTTTTCAGATATACCTTTTAATAAGTACAGAATGAGTTATTTAATCCTTTGTTACATAGAAAAAAACAAATTTATAGTGTCAATTATAAAAGAACAATTAACAAACACTAAATAATATTTTTCACGTTAATTCGTCATAGTTCGCGATTCATCGTATTCGCGATACTTTCCGAATTTTTGAGGTTTACAATACCATAGTGGCCGTCTGTGGCCCAGTGGTTAGTGTGCTGAACTGCTGGGGAGGTCGTGGTTCGATCCCGCCTCAACATCTACTACTAAAAAGTTCTTTCTTTCTTTAGAAGATTAGATTTTACACTTAACACTTACACTTACACTTACACCTTCACCAGCTATTGGCGCCAGCTGTGAAGTAACTAGCCATGAAAAAGCAAATTCTCAAACTTTGCCGTTCGGACTCGGCGTTAAACTGTAGGTCCCTTTCTCTTGTGCGAAAAATTTAAAGCACACACGTCAAGAGATT
>JAEIFU010002306.1:0-46263 GCA_018904235.1 Lordiphosa stackelbergi
GTAGATTTTAGACAATCTGGGGGACTTTAATAAAAAAAAATAGAGGAAAAGCTAACTTCGGCTCGACCGAAAGATTATATACTCCTCGAGCATGATAATATATTTCTGCCTGATTTTATATGGTAATATACGATATATTCATCCGATTTTGATCAAACTCCCAAAATGTGTTGAGACAGAAAATATCATAACTAAAGTATGCAAAGACGCTACCATTGAAAATAAAAAAGTTTTTCTTACCAGAACTACTTTTCGACCGATCATTCCCATGGCAGCTATATGCTATAGTCATCCGATTTGAATCAGACTGGATAGAATTTGTGTAGCATATCATTTTGATCAGTAACAAGTTTGGGAGCGATAGCGTTAAAAACAAAAAGTTTTTCATACTAAAACTTTTTTTGCAGACCTATCTTTGTTATGGCAGCTATACTAGTTGCCCGATTTACATAAAACTTGCTGAAATTATGTGAAAGCATGAGAACTCATAAATACGAGGGTTGGGAGCGATAGCATTGAAGAGCAAAAGTTTTCTCACTAAAACCTTTTCAACCGATCTCGTTCCTATGGCAGCTATATGCTATAGTCACCCGATCCGGCCATTCCGACAAATGTGCAGCGTATTTGTACCAAGACTTCGTGCAAAGGATTTGGTTACGATAGCTTTAAAACTGACGGAGGGAGATAGCATGAAACAGAAAGGATGGACGGACGGACGGACAAACGGACAGACGGACATGTATATCAGCTCAGCTCGTCACGCTGATCAAGAATATATACTTGCGATGTCGTCCGGAGATGCTTCCTTCTGGCATCCGATTACAAACATCCGGTTTTTTTATACCCTTGGAGAGGGTATATTAAAATTGTCCGGATGTTTGTAACGCACAGAAGGAAACATCTCCGACCACATAAAGTATATATATTCTTGATCAGCATGACGAGCTGAGTTGATATAGCCATGTCCGTCTGTCCGTCCGTCCGTCCGTCTGTCCGTCTGTCCGTCTGTTTCTATGCTATCTCCTCCGTCAGTTTTCAAGCTATCTCAACCAAACTTTGCACGAAGTCTTTTGGTATAAATACGCTGCACATTTGTCGGAACCGGCCGGATCGGATAACTATAGCATATAGCTGCCATAGGAACGATCGGTTGAAAAAGTAGTTTTAGTGAGAAAAACTTTTTTGTTTTCAATGCTATCGCTCCCAACCCCCGTATTTATAAGTTTTCTATGATTTCACATAATTTCACTGAGGATTATCAAAATCGGACAACTATATAGTATAGCTGCCATACAAAAGATAGGTCTGAAAAAAAAGTCTTAGTGAGAAAAACTTTTTTGTTTTCAATGCTATCGCTCCCAACCCTCGTATTTATGAGTTCTTTATGCTTTCACATAATTTCAGCAAGTTTTATGCAAATCGGGCAACTATATAGTATAGCTGCCATACAAAAGATAGGTCTGAAAAATAGTCTTAGTGAGAAAAACTTTTTTGTTTTCAATGCTATCGCTCCCAACACTCGTATTTATGAGTTCTTTATGCTTTCACATAATTTCAGAAAGTTTTATGCAAATCGGGCAACTATATAGTATAGCTGCCATACAAAAGATAGGTCTGAAAAAAAGTCTTAGTAAGAAAAACTTTTTTGTTTTCAATGCTTTCGCTCCCACGTTGTACAGATCTATATTATATACTACCACACAATTTTGTCAAGTTTGATTTAAATCGGATGACTATAGCATATAGCTGCCATAGGAACGATCGGTCCAAAATTGTAGTTCTAGTAAGAAAAACGTTTTTGATGAATATATCGTATAGCCATTCAAAAAACTGGCAGCATATATCACAGTGGTGGACAAAAGTATTTTGACAAAAAAAAAAATTCATAAATAATCCATTATATCTTTTAAACAAAAAATCCTAAAATTTTGAAATTTGTATCGAATACTGGTATAAAAGTAAGCTTTTAATAAAACATAAGTAGTACACAATCAGTTAAGGGGAGTGGACTTAAGTATTTTGACAAGAATTCAAAATTAATTTATTCGCAGCACAGAACCTAAAATGGTAAAAAATTTATTGGTTCTAGACAAGTTTTTCACGCTAAGCCCGAATCTGGCTTTAGAAATTCTATATCTCTGATGGATCAATTGTAAAATGGACATAAAAATGCAGAAAATGGCTTATTTGCCCATTTTGTAAGGACCCTATGTCCTAGAAACGGGTTATTTTTGAAAAATTTGTAAATGTCAAGTTATAGTACTCAGTTTTATCTGTAAATTGTAGTTTTTACTTTATTCATTTCATAAGATATAAGATCGTGATCGATCTGCAAAGTATGGCCGATTTGCATGCAAATTTAAATTTTAATACTGAGCTACTGATTTGCATTCAAATCGGCCTTACTTTGCAGATCGAACACAAACTTATATCTTATGAAATGAGTAAAGTAGATACTACATTTTACAGATAAAACTGAGTACTATAACTTGACATATTTATTTAAATTTTTTAAATTAATCTGTTTCTAGGACGGATGACGGGTCCTTTGAAAAATTAAAACCATTTATACTATGTTTTATTGAAAGCTTACTTATATACCAGTATCCGATACAAATTTCAAAATTTTTAGGATTTTTTGTTTAAAATATGTAATGGATTATTTATGAATTTTTTTAGTCAAAATATTTTTGTCCACCACTGTACGAACCCTTTTATCTACAAAACTATGGGGGATATGTAGTTTATTTTTCAAAATTCCGGAGGCGAGAGAGGGCGAGCCAAATATTGAAAATTAACTTGATCTGCCTGCAAGTAAAGATAGTTTATGTCCAAATCTCTAAATCTTACCATCTTTGAGATCTGTTTGTTCATATGGAAGGACAGGCGGACATGGGTATCAAGAGAACTGCACAAATCAGTTTTTTCTTGATTGCCCCATACACAAAAATTCTTACTCACATTTAATCAATCGTCAAAACTCATTGATGAATATACTCGTTGATGAATATATTCCGACCGCAATCGCATTATATGTATTCATCGAACCAAACTCTGCGTCGAATATAATCAGAGTCATACCGCAAACGCATTGTGTTTTTGATCGAATAAGTCTCAGCCAACGACCATCTAATATCTAGACTGCACGTTTGCTCAGTCGAACCAAGTTTTTCTTCAGACTACAACCGTCTTCGTCAAGAACCGGACGAGCTCTGTTTCACTCCCACCCATCAGCCATGCTTTGACGCAAGCAAAATACAACCGCGACAGAGCAAGACAGGGCGAGGAACGAATCTAACTGGAAGAGGGACGGAGCAAATTTTACTTCCCCTCAGTCACGTTTTAGTAAAACGAACGAAACAACCGAACTGCTTGGAATGATGCACGAACCTGATATAAACTAGAAAAAAAAACCAAAAACCCCCCCCGGGGGACCAATTCTTACCGAATGCTTGCTGAAGTCAACCTTCATTGTGTGTTAGAGAGAGACTCAGTCACGTTTTCGCGCTCTCTGCTTGGGGAACCCTGATATCAACCATAGGTGTCGAAATGGATGGAGGGCCGAAAAGTGCGCTTGCGTTGGTGAACAAGAGAGCTCTCTCCATACTACAGACGTTTTACTTGCAATGCAGTGTTAACCGATTCACACAACCATAAGCTCGGCTCGCGTTTGCATAAAAACACGATTGACTTCGGCTCGTGTGAGCTGCGAATGGCCGCCTCTGAATAAAACATTGATGCATTGAACGCAAAGCCAATTTATTCGGTATTCTCTGATGGGTATATCAACTAGGCTGTTGATGCTGATGAAGAATACATATAAACTTCACTTTCCACAAACTTACCCTGTGTACCTTTGGTAGAAAGTACATATGTGGTAGGTTGCGCACATATTACGAGAAGTACAACGAGTCTCACTGTTTGACGGGAACAGATTAGGCCGCTGATTATTCATATTTCAATACAATCTCCCCTATCTGTACCTTCCAATGAAATGGATTTGCCACACTTTTTCAGTTTAATAAAATACTAAGATGAAATATTATAATTAACAATTTCTCATTTAACCGTTTTATATCGTATTCACACTTGACGTTGCCTTTGCCCCTTATTTTCGACCCACATTAAACTCAAATCCCTTGGTAAGATTAATATTGCGAGCCAAACAAAATGCTTCCATTTCTTTGAAAGTTCGATTCGACATTGTCGATGCTATCGAATATTTGGATCCATGACGCGATATTCCAAAATGTGGGCGGCCTATATATCCTGGTTCAGGTACGTCTTCAATGTGATGGAAAGAATCGCTTAATTTGCGTCCCTTGCATATGGTAAACTCCGCTTCATCAAATGACTTGCGACGCATTTCGAAAGACATGTCTGCACCGATATGCAATCCTGGTTTATGCGGCAATATCACTGTGCGCTTCCGCGGCTTATTCCTAATTAGCTCACTCTCATCCTCTTCTTCCGAATCGGAGTCGTCATTTGTATTTATCTTCGATGATCGCTTGCTGACTGCTGTCAAACGCGCCGCTAGCATATCGGCATCAACGGCCGATGGCTTCTGCGGATACGGGGTACCCGTATTATTGGCCCGAATGAACCCATAGGTGCGATTGGCTAGCATTATCTTATGGGTGACCGCAATGCTGCTTGGCTCGAAGCCAAGACGATAATGGAATAAATTTTTGGTACTTTTTTTGCTTGGCCTCTTCAGTATGGAGCGCTTGCTGGTGTGTATTGCCTTTGTTCGCAGTTGAGTGGATGAACTCATGTTTGTATTACTTTTCCGAATCTGTTGCATGTGGGTTGAATGAATTTATAATATTACTAAATATAAAGGTTGCTGTTGATTTTGTAGTTCTCAATTTGGCTCTGGCATATGGAGTAAAGGAGAAAAGCTGGCTGAGATGGCACAATTAATTGACAGAATTGTGGTGTAACAACACATTTAACCAGCTTAATAATTAATTATAGAAGTTTACTTTAAATGCTGAATGATGCATAATGTCAGATAATTGCATTGTCCTGAGGCCAATGAAGTGCACTCATTGGATTTTTATAAGAGGATTATGCGATTGACCTGATTTTTTAAATGACACTTTGAAACTTTTGTTTGCAACTAGCTTTTGCGCTGTTAACAGCAGTGCGTAGTCTAGCGATTTTTAATCTTGCATCCTGCTGTTAGTCAATGTCAGTTAAACAAACTGGACGCGTGCGTTTTCAGGTGAAGTCGTGTGATTGAGACCGAATCCTTTCAGCAGCATGCATAGGCTACTCATGCTGTTTTGAAACGAAGCAATTACACTTCTCGCTGATGGACTAATTTTTAAATTTTATGCGGTCGGTAAAAACAGCGTTGGGAAAGTTCGTTGAAACATTTATAGCGCACATCTGAAGTAGTAGTTACTCTATATTATCACTCTAAGAATCCAGACGCAAAAAAAAAAAAAAAACAATCCGGGTCTATTTTTGTTAACTCAAAAAAATAAATTCGGCAAATTAACACACGTAAAGATATCCTAAACAAAATATGCAACATGCCAGAATCACACCAGCGGCTGCATAGATGTTAATGCAGTATAGCGTCAGTACCCACCCTACCATTAGTTTTCATTGCTATTAAGACTGTTGATAACTTCCAAACTCAATTACTGTCTCATTTTATTTTCCAGGAAACATAACACAATAATTTAGCAATTCCTAATAATGTTTATTTAAGGTGACCATTCACGAAAGGCATGGAGTATATTTATTACATTCATCTAGTTTCTTTCTTCTGGCTTTAGGATTTGCATAGGGTTCATAACTTTTAAATATACTTAATTTCTATATATATTCATAACGATGTACAAAATTAATAGAAATATAATAGAAATATAAATATGAGGGAGGAGATTTCTTGATGGACCGAAGATATACAAATTAAGTTCTTTTCTTCTGCCACGAGCAATTGAAAGGTTGTACACGAGATTTTGCTTCACTCCCTCCAGCATTTGATATTTTGCTCAGACCGAGAATCGCATCTTTGGAGAGGTTAGCTGACTTCGGCACATATATTTTGGTTAGGTTTTCGAATCAAAGAACTTTGCCGCTCTGAGCATTCCTTGAATGGCTTCAAGAATGCTAAAAAATCATTATAAAATTCAAAGACAATCTCTGCTATCTAATTAGGAAATTCTTTTCAATCAAAATCTTTTAAACTTCATTAATAATCTCGAGAATACTTTGAAGCATTTCTATCGGATGTGAATGTGATGCTTCAATGATTATTCTATTGACAAAATAAACTTTGAAAATTTCGTGAATTCTGCAAAATTTTATATTAACGATGTTCTACTTTGGTTCACACACGACACAGGCACGGATCACGGACGCTTACGCACGAAAGACTATCTTTGCTCATGATCACGTCGTTACATACCGCGACACGTTCAAATTCACGTCACGGTTACACCTCCAGAACAGAAAATAAAAACATTGAGCGTGTTCACCAGCAATTGATAACAATAAATCGACAATTTTTGTTAGATTGTGCTGATGAACAGGTATGTGCAATAGGGTGTCCCAAAAAAATTTTTTTATATTTTCACGGGTGCACCGGCATTTTCTGAAAGCTTATGGAGTAAAGTATTTTTGAGATTTTTTCAGATTTTTCGAAAGACGTTTAGAGGTCGCACAAATCGAGTTTCCCCAAAAATGGGGTTTTTCGTATTGATTTCGATTTTTACTTATGGCATGGTAAATAACCACAATTTTCTTAGTTTTAAAATCAGCATTTTAAAGAATAATGCCCCAATTTTACTTATTTGAGCATAAACCGCTAGTTTTGGCTTTGCATTTGCTTGTTTAGGTACCTTAAATTAAATTTTTTTCGTAAATTTTTCATAAATTTTGTAAAAAACGCATTATAACTTTTAAAATTTCTATGAAAGTTGAAAAACTAATGATGATGATGTTTAAAAAGATGGTTAAATTTTTAAGAAACTGAAACCAAGAAATCCATATTTGCTCTTACCGTTCCAGAGTTATACCCTTTTAAATCTTTGTACCCATTTCATGAAATTAATAATATTAAAAGATGTTTGCCAGTTTTGCATCGGATTTGCTTTAAACTTTAATTTATGATATTTTTCGCATTTACTGTTTATTTTTCCTGCTTAGTTGGTAGTCCAATATTCCCGCTATTTTTTTCTTTTCGGAGAATTCATGCAACTTAGTACAAACACTAAAAAAAATCGGACAAAAGGCACCTCTGTACGCATCACCTCATACCCTGTTTTTCAAATGAAGCCTCGGTTCACGTTTCAAGTGTACTTTTGAACTTGCAACACACAACGACAACAATTTTAACTTAGATTTTAATGGCTTAAGATAAAATTCTCTAAAATTCAGCAAATGCGGACAAGGTCATTGGGAACGAAATATAAAACATTTAATTCCATCGTGCAATCGATTAAGGTACCTTACGAAGAAGGTAATCCTTCATTTTTGAAAATCTTTAAAAGCACACGGTAGATTTTCATTAAAATCGTTTCTTATTATGGTATAAAGAGCTATTACATAACCAAAAGAAATGGTACTCGACAGCCAAAAATCCGCGAGTTAGAGTACCATTCTTAGACACACCCACAAAATCAATTCATATAGGCAATAAACCAGATCTAATAATATACAGATCTGCCTTTTTCGTTTTGCCAACGAAGACTTGGTTCGCGGTTTATAGGCAAAATTGTACCAGCAACATTGAAAATTTAGGGAAAAACGAGAAAGGCAAAGCTAACTTCGTCTGTACCGAAGTTTTGATACACTTGAAATAGCTTGTCTCAACGGTTAGCTACTTCGACCAAACTTCGCAGATCAGCTTAAAAACATTACATTTTACCAATGACCGTGTTTGAGAGCAGTAATATTGAGAACTAACCAGTTTTTCTCACTAAAACCTATTTTTCGAACGAACATTTGTATGGCAGCTACAAGAAGTAGTCATCCGATCCGGTCGGTTCCGACATATTAACAGTGTGCTGTAAAAAGAAGACTCTGTGCAAAGTTTCAGCTGGATAGCTCCAAAACTGAGGGACTAGTTCGCGTAGAAACAGACAGACGGACAGACGGACGGACAAAGCTTAATCGACTCAGCTCGTTATGCTGATCAAGAATATATATACTTTATGTGGTCGGAGATGATTCCTTCTATGCGTTGCAAACTTCTGGGCAAAATTATAATACACTTTTCAAGTGTATAACAAGCTTCACCAAAATCAGGAAATGAATTTTATTAGTAAAGTGCTTCATAAGCACCAGAACAACAGATCATACTTTAGTTCAGGGCATCTTGGCGTACCGCGGTTTGACCATCAAAGCCGATTTTTATTAAATTTTGTTCTTTTTCTTGGTGGCAATGATGAATTTTACTTATATGATTTATTGCATAATTTTTCGGAGAGCTTGTAATACCCAAATGGTAAATGTTGTTCAGACGAAATTTCTAATACAAAATTACAAAAGAATCTGAAAACACAGCTCGAAAAAATATCATAAATCAAAGTTTAAAGCAAATCCGATGCACAACTGGCAAACATCTTTTAATATTATTAATTTCATGAAATGGGTACAAAGCTTTAAATGAGTATAACTCTGGAACGGTAAGCGCAAATTTTAAATTTCTTAGTTTCACTTTTTTAAAAATTAAACCATATTTTAAACTGCATCATTAGTTTTTTCAACTTTCATAGAAATTTTAAAAGTTATAACGCGTTTTTTACAAAATTTATGAAAAATTTACGAAAAAATGATATATGGTACCTAAACAAGCAAATGCAAAGCCAAAACTCGCGGTTTATGTTCATATAAGTAAAATTGGGGCATTTTTCTTTAAAATGTTGATTTTAAAACTAAGAAAAATTGTGGTTATTTACCATGCCATAAGTAAAAATCGAAATCAATACGGAAAACCGCATTTTTGTGGGAAACTCGATTTGTGCGACCTCTAAACGTCTCTCGAAAAATCTGAAAAAAATCTCTAAAATACTTTACTCCAGAAGCTTTCAGAAAATGCCGGTGCGCAAATTTCCCCCCATTAGACCAAACGAACTTTTTCAAAGTAAATTGGCAAACAATTCTATCGACGCGTTATCGAGATATTATCGAAAGGCGCTTTTTTCGAATTTTCCAAAAGTTGCCTCCACTTAAACTCCCATAACTTTTTTGTTTTTCATATGATTGAAAATCTCTAAACAAGTTTAAAAACAAAAAACTTGGCCAAACATTTTGTTCCAGAACAAAAATGAGCTGGGGTGTGTGCTGTTGAAGCTATGGGCTCAAATAAAGAAAAAAATATTAATTTTTGCTAAATTTAAAAATTGATCGATTTTATAGTGCTTGTAGATTCATACTTATTCAAAATCGTTGTGTTTTTTGAATTGGACAGTAAAGATAATTCAATTAACTTTAAAAAATCTTCAAATGCAGAAATCGGACATAAGGTGAATTTCTCACGAATTTGTTGGTGAAAATGGACAAAACTATAGTTTTCTTCAGATGCCGCTGTGGCTACTTTTTCTGACTTAATTGAGTGGTTTTAATGATCTCAGGTGAAGAATAATTCTAAAAAAATCTCATTTGAAACATTTTCAATATATAGGGCACCTCTCGGATGAAAGGGTAATTAAAGCCCCTGTTGCGTTGGTACCTGTGCTTAATTGACATCATTTCCTGGTGAATCCTCTCTCGTTGCTCATCGTTTTCGACACCCAAATTTTCACAAAAGGCGTCAAGGTTTGGGTTCGGAAAGTAAAATTTCAGAGACATTGTGAAAACTGTTAATAATTATTGTAATTAAAAAGTTTTATATGAATATTTGAATTAATCTGTAGGAATGGCAATTAAGGATCATTGATTATTGTTCGGCTAGGCCCGTGTTACCTGAAAACTAGCCAGAAATACTGAAGATTTCGTATCAATTTTATCGAACGTACTCTAGATCTCTTGTTTTGCGTGTGTCACATGTGATAGGCAAATGACATTTTGGGCACCACTGCTTTAGACTATCAAATAAAATATTTTTTTTTCTTCTAAAGCTCACTTTTGCAAAATTCTACGGCAATTTAAGCGTAACAGGTGTGGAACCCAAATAGCACCTTAACTTTTTATTGCCAGTTTGAAATAATTAAAATACATTATTTTAAGCGACTCCGTTATGTTAACTCGTTCGGTAGTTCCAACATCCAACCCGTAAACATTGCAAAATAAGTTAACGCTCTTTTTGCATTTAAATTTGCGCATTTTCTGGACTTAATTTACCAAACGTTCTTGAAATTAAATTACGCTTAACCATTATTTTTCTAGGGATAAACACGCTATCAATAATGTCTAACAGCAACTTAAGTTCGGTTTATAGTTCTTCAAAAAGCGTCACATTTTAGTGTCATACCATCACTAACGTACGTTAGTTCAGCAAAACATCAAATTATGGTACGCATAAGTGTAAGAATCACTTAGTTTCTGAAAATGCTGAAGTAGTTTGAAAACTAGTCAGTCTGCCCTTTTTCACAAAAACTTGAATAAAATAGCCATTTCATGACCGATTTCTGCGTTTGAGGGCTTATTTTAAAGTAAATAGAATGGTTTTTTACTTAACTTTTTCCTTTATTTGAGCCCATAGCATCAACAGCACACACCCCAGCTCATTTTTGTCCGAGAACAATATGTTTGGCCAAGTCAATCATTTAAAAAACAAAAAAGTTATGGGAGTTTAAGTGGAGGCAACTTTTGGAAAAAACGAAAAAAGCGTTTATCGTTTAGAAAAAGTTGGTTTAGCCCTTTGGGGAAAAATGCTGTCGAGCAGTGATACATCTTAGAAATAGTTTGTTAGAATTGCTTGATTGTGATTTGTTGTCGATAGCCCACAGCTGTCAGTAGTAAACATAGAAGTAATTCTGCAGATGCAAAATTTAGAAAATGTAGCCTTTTAAATAAAATCCACCCACCTCAATGGCTTGTACACGACGATTAAGTTCAAAGGCCAATTTAGACGTTTTTGGGTGTGCTGATACTGCTCCAATGATTTTTTTTAGGCTGCATTAATATGTATACTGACTCATATAACTCATAAATTCAGACATTTTTGCTCGGTGTAACCTCCATAATTTTTAAAAAGACAAAAATTCTGCAAAATGGATTATTCGCGATATCTTTAAAACAACAGCTGATGGAGAAACCCCGAGACCAGTTTTGGGGTCAATTTAATACAAAAGAAGGCTGGACTTCACAAAAGTGGTAATTTTGTTGTCATGTGTAATTTGAGTTAGAAAGTTTGAACAATTTACTTAGAAAATTGTGCGAGAGATAATGATTTCTTTTTATAACAAGTAAGAAAGTTGGTCTTGACCGACTATAATATACTCTGCACCCGTCTTATTCAAGGATTCGCGCGGGTATCATTTAATATTTATGTGGTTTAATTATACTCTAATCTCCAAGCCTCTAAGTCTCTCTGTCTTTCTATCTCTCTCTAAGATTGTTGTTGTTGAACGAAATGCGGTACAGGCTTTTTCTTTTTTACTCATAACATCAGTATCGTTCATCCGATCTGTATCATTCCTTCGGCAAATCGATAAATCTTAATAATTAAATATCTTTAGAAGGTACAAATCATCTATCTACAAAACTGTGGGAGATTTAACCTTTTTTCCAAACTGCGGGAGCCGGAGGGGGCGTGACAAAAATTGAAAACAAACATGATCTGCCTGCAATTGTAAGAAGTTTATGCCCCATATATGTCAAACCTCTATCTCTTACCATCTCTGAGATCTGGTAACTTATACGGACGGACAGACAGATGGGCATGGACTAGGCAGCTGATGCTGATCAAGAATATATATGTACATTATAGGGTAGGAAATGATTCCTTCTCCCTGTTAAATACTTTTGCACTATCTTAATACACTCTGTGTACTTTTTTCATTAGAATACTGGGGAAGGGCGAAAATGGAAAATAAATTTAAATTGTCGAGTCTACATACTATAACTCGGGGGCTCGGGATCAGGACTGGGCTGAATATACTAAATACGGTTCAAAATTGTCCTTTTTTTATCATTTATGTGAAAAATTATATCGGTTAACTTTATACTTAAACAACATCTCAAAGGCAACTCAGCAAATTGTGCGTTCCGCAAACTGAATCTAATTATGCATGGTCACCAAGCGGGTCAAGTGAGGTCCAAAAAAAGGTGCCCACGTGTTGTTTGTCTACATGTATGAGTATATCAAAGGAAGCATATATAAATGAGCGAAAAGAGCCAACGCTTTAATCGGGAAATGTGTTTGTCGTGTCTCTGAGGGAGAAAGGCTTAAGCGGATAATCAAATGTCAGACTTTTGTTGAAACTTTTTAAATGAGATCAAACTAAAAGACCGAAACAAGTTGACATCACAAAAGGCGGCGGCCAACAGTATTAAAATATTTAATCCACCCAGGACAGGGACCAAAAAATTCACACACAACCCCACATAAAGCACAGCTGTGTCCATGTGAAGTGGAAGCAAGTCACTTGGCCTTGCCGTGTTTAATTGAGTTTGAAATAGGTGCCAGTTTGTTGGCCCCTTCTCAGTTAGCTGGGGCACAAAATTGGCTTAGTTTTAAGTGGGGTCCATGTGTGTGTGCGTCCCCTTCGGATACGCACTACGAAACTTAATTAAGGCTCACTGGGATTTGATTTTGATTCTCATTTAAAATTTGTGGTGCCATAAACATTGCCACTGAATATCCAACAATTTCAAGTGATAAAAGAAAATATAAGTAAGCAGCTGAAATCTGAAATCCGGAATCCTTTTCCCCTCCGCTTACCATTCAATTTGATGTCCGCCTGCCGCACAATCCTTTTTGGTAAATTCATTTATTTCAATTGTTGTTGAAGCTTCCGCTGTTGCCGACAAAAAGCGTAGTCTACTGTACGGCGTAATAAGCAGTTTTTATGCAGGGCACATTGTGCGAACCGGCGTTTTTATTGTTTCCGGCCGCATTCGACAGCTGCATGGACAGTGGGATAGTAAAGAAATATTTGCAATAAATTCAGAAGCTCTTAATGGAACATTACAAATCTTTGTAGCCTTTGGAAAAATTTAAAAATGATGGCCAAGATATAAATTAATCGATATATTATTGTTAAGGTATCGTAATCGAAATTATATTCATTAATATGGAGTCCCAAAGAGCATTTTCGTCATATTTTACTTTATTATTTCCGTAAAGGAAAAGCGCAGAGAGTTGTTGCTAAAAGTTACGTGATGTTTATGGTGATAAAGCCACAAAAGAAGACAGGAAAGCCAAAATTTGGTTTCGCAAATTCCGTTCTGGAGATTTTTCACTTAAAAGATGAGCCACGTTCAGGTCGGCCAAATGAAGTTGATGATAGACCAACAAATCAAAGCAGCTAATCGAATTGATCGTCATGTAACTGAGCGTGAGATAGGAGAGAAGTTAAATATACCAAAATCAACCGTTCATATCACATACAAAGTCTTGGACTGGTGAAAAAGCTTGATATTTGGGTACCACATGAATTGAAAGAAATTCATTTAACAAACCGAATCAACGTTTGTGATATGCATCTTAAACGCAATGAATTCGATCCATTTTTAAAGCGAATCATAACTGGAGATGAAAAATGGATTGTTTACAATAACGTTAATCGAAAACGATCATGGTCAAGCATGGTGAACCAGCTCAAACCACTTCAAGGCTGATATCCACCAAAAGAAGGTTATGCTGTCTGGTTGGTGGGATTGGAAGGCGTAGTGGTATATTTGAGCTGCTTCCAAGGAACCAAACGATTAATTCGGATTGTTTACTGTCAACAACTGGACAAATTGAATGCAGCCATCAACGAGAAACGGCCTGAATTGATCAATCGTAAAGGTGTCATTTCATTTCTTTGATGACCCGGAAAATATTACAGGAAGTTTTGATGCATTCACCATAGCCCTGACCTACTTACACTACCATTTATTTCGATCTTTGCAGAACTCCTTAAATGGTAAAACTTTCGGCAATGATGAGGCTATAAAATCGCACTTGGTTCAGTTTTTGCAGATAAAGGCCAGAAGTTCTATGAGCGTGGAATACAAATTGCCGGGAAGATGGCAAAAAGGTTATCGAACAAAATGGAAATTATATATTTAATTAAAGTTCATTCTAAGGTTGATTAAAAAATGCATTTTATTTTTGAAAAATCCGCAATTACTTTTTTGGGCAACCCTGCAGAGAGTGGAATGAAAGACGAATAAATTGTTAATCAACTGAACGATCGATCCAGTATCGACATACCGTGAAGAGACAAACCCGAATAGAGACATTGTAAATAGAAATCCGTGTTTAAATAAAAACCAGAAACAAGGATAAAACATCGTTTACAAATACAGCTTGACCCTTCTATTAGGCCAAAGTTGGGTAAAAATCCAACGATCCATATCAAAGTTTAGATGAAATGCCACCGATATTGACAGTGAGTCGTGTATACCTTCGTGCGTGAGCGAGTGGGAAATGGCATTAGTGACCGATCTGAATGGCGCCCGTGAGAATGCCAAGGAACTCGAATTGTATGTGTACGAGCTGGGCCAGACGATGGGAGCTGCACCTGGTGGGCGTCACACGTATTTCTGCTCAACATAGGACGAGCTGCATCAGAAGCTGTAGCCAGAAGCCAGTATAGTTTCAATTGCTGTCGTTTTGGTCATATTACAGCCGATTGCCTTTCGCTGAAATGGACCCATGAAGACATTGAGTCCGAGGTGATCCGTTAAACCTGTATAGAACCGTAGAGCCGTTAAACCTGAATGGAACAGTGGAGCCGACTTCTGAGTTTTATTTAGATGGAGGTCGATCTATAAGTAAGGTTGGCCGAATGTTGATAGGTGGATAGTTCCGGCTGGCCCCATATAGGAGCCACACATAGACCTTACGATAATTGAGGCCGGGTGTTTTTTTTTTGGGTACCATTTCAGTTAGAAATCCTAGAGGATCTTTGACGTTTTGGCAAATGTTAAAAGTTGTTTGGAGGAACTCTTGGTTGCCTCGTCCAGAGACGTGAAACTTGGGGAGTGCAGATGTTTTAATCTTGTAGTGGTGATTGCTGGGTACCTGCAGTTGAGGTATTCTAGAGTTTCTGCTGCTTTAGCATCCTTACATTTTCTGCTGGTATACAATGTCGTGATGCCTACCTTCTTCTATGCCTATAAGCGGTCTGCAGTCTCTTCTTTGGAGCTACAGCGTATAGTGCGTGAGTTTTTTGCTCTTCCACTTTTCCTCTGCTTCTTTCTACGCTATCTCTTCCATCTTATAGCGTCTGTAGGGAGTTAGGTATGTTTAGTGCTGCTTCTTACCTAGTGCGACCCCGGCTTTTGCAATACCCAGGTGGCTGGGAATCCAGAAGATTTTCACCTTACTGGAGATGCTGATAGAATCTATTGCTTCTCTGCTTGCCAGAACATTTTTGGAGTTAATGGCGTGCCTCGATTGACGCTTGGCTGTCAACGTATATGTTATTTTGATTGTTTGGTGCGTGTAATTCTGCCAACTCCGCTGCTTTCTTTAGAGCGAAGTCGTCCGCCTGGAAAATGGTGGAGTGGTTTGGCAGCTATGTAAAGATCCTCAACTCCGGCTCCTTACAGTACACGGCGGCTCCGGCTTCTGAGGCCATCTTTGAGCCGTCCGTGAAAAGGTGCGTTGCTTTTTGAGCCAGTTCTGTACGCCAGTCTTCTGGTCCCAGTAACGCTGATGCACCTGTGAAGTTGGTTTTTGCATGGACCAAGATTTGATTGTGTCCTTAGTGACACTCGCCAAAAGTCGCCTTCGACTGGTCCGCGTGTGTTCAGCATGATTCTAACTAAGGCGCTGCTTGATTTTGCTGCCTTCTCTCCGACGTACGCTAGAACACAGCCTTGTGACCAGCATTACTCCAAGATATTTAATGGCTCTTTTGGATTTGATTGCTGTGCCATTAATACTGACCCAAGCTGATTCCACCTTCTTACGGCTGCTTATTAGCACCGCCTCTGTCTTTTCCGCCGCCAGCTCGAGGCCTGCCACGCTAAGCCATTGGTGGATATGCTCAATGACAGCGTTGCACGCCTCCTCTGTCCTTCGAAGCACTTTGCCTACAGCAACAAGAGCCACATCATCCGCAAAACCGACTAAGTGAACTCCTGGAGGGAGAGGAAGGCGGAGGGTTTTATGGGTTTTATTTCCATCTGCCGTGGAATACGTAAGGACTCTGCCACTGAAGTACGATCTATTATGGCCTGGAGGTAATGCGAAACACAAATTCACCTAAAGCACTTAATATTCGGCTCCAGTCAGCGTTGTTAAACGCGTTTTTCACGTCTAGGGTGACCACCACACAGTACTCCTTGGATCCTCGTGTCCAGCTTGAGCCCTTAATACTCTGCGTGCAATTGTGACCACTTTGTCAATCGCATCAACCGAACTGGTTTGGCGAAAGCCCACCAGCTGCACTGATTTCCTCGTCGAGTCTTTGACTTAAGAGCTTCTCCTGTACCTTACCAACCGTATCTAGGCCTCTATAGGACGGTGCATCGCTTGGTTGACCTCTTGGCTTAGGAAGGAGTACCAGTAGTTGTTTCTTCCAGATGGATGGAAAAATGCTTTCTCGGAGGCACGCGTTGAATATGTTCGCAAACTCTGCGGGATACAATGTCATGGCCAGCTTCAGAGCACGGTTAGGAACACCATCCGGGCCAGGTGCCTTATTGGGCTGAAGGTTCACGGCCGCTGCTAGTATTTCTGTGTCTGTGATAGCTTCTATTGTATTTGGATCGAAGGCACAAGGTCGCACTGGTGATTTAAGTGATGTAAGTGGCTTGCCACCATACCAGCACACCGTGTAGTAGTAGTATCGGTCGTATTACTGATATGAAGAGCCAATGCGTTAGACTTGGTGATAGAACCCAAGTACTGCTTAGCATCTTCTGGGATCCATATAGAGCATTTTTTGCCTTATTCACCCTGTCCTCTAAATTGCGTTTCCATGACATCGATTATTACTCCAAGGTAGTTTACGTTATTCTTTGGCGTTAGCGCTGTTTTCCTTTTTTTTTTTGGGAAAGCATTTAAAGCCAACTCGGACTCGGAATTCCGCCCCCACTATTCCACCCTATCCCATTTGCGGAACTACCGCTAAGTGTTACTTTACAAGGGCGAGATGTCACGAAGGCCTCCACTAGATTCCTATCTAGGAGTTGAAGTCGAATTGCAATGTCATTCTCTTCTTGTTTTGCGTGCTGAGTAGGATGTCCATCAACTCAGTGACTGTGAATGGCCTCCCAATACCTAGACTTAGCTCTTCCCGTTCGGCAGTGAATCTCGGACATACAAAAAATATATGTTCTCCATCTTCTATGGACCGCGTACAGTGTGTACAAAACGGATATGTCACATGTTTAAATCTATAGAGATAAGATTTGAAGCATACATGTCCGGTCAGTAACTGTGATAGGTTAAAAGTCAGTTTGTCCGTGCTGTCTACCGCTGCTGAAGAGAAAGAAGTCCGTATTGATGCTAAGTCCGCATGGATGCTAAGTCTGGCTTTTGTGGCCCACTTTAGTATCTCTTTGAGTGTAGATTCCATACATGAGCTGAGAGTCGATGGTCCATTACGCTTATGTCGTTGGCATATGTGGTTATCTTGGGTGCTTTCCTGCGAAATTTTGGAAGTAGTTCGTTGACCACAAGTTTCCATTTAAGAGGTGACAAGACTCCGCCCTGGGGCGTACCGCCATGTGCCTCTTTTGTCATGGTTGTGGTACCCCACTCGGATTGTACTCTTCTGCAGCTCAGCAGGTTAATTATCCAGGAGTCCAATGCCGTGTGTATTGCTGGGGGTATGAGGCTTCGCATCATTGCTTCTGTAGTGACGTTGTTAAATGCACCCGAAATATCCAATTCCTGATGGTACAGTGCCTTCCCGATGGTGGCTACTAGAAAGTGTAGCGCTGTTTCCAGCGATTTCCCTTTCGTTTAGGCGTGCTGGTTACCCTCCAAGGTCAGGTTCATGCCCTCTCTTATATGAAGGTCCAGTAGTTTATTCATTGTTTTGAATGAATGATGTGCGCCTAGTGGGCACGTGACTGCATTTTCCTGCTTTGGGCAGGAATACAACACGTGCTGTCCTTCAGGTACATAGCTCCACCTCAAACATGCCACAAAAATGGATTGTAGCCGTGGGACGATTGAGCATTTGATCGTCTTTAGCATCGCTGGAAATATTCCATCTAGTCCTGGGGATTTTAACTCGCAAACGAGTCGATCGCACATCGGATTTTTCCTGGAGTAATAATTTTGTCTGGGATGTTGACTTGTTGCGTGGTGGTATCTGTGACGTATCTGTTTCAGTGAATACAGAGCAGCCTGGGAAGTCCGCATCAAGTGAGAGCGCATTTTGCTTCCCTGCTGCTCTCCGTCCAGTGACCGTCGTTCGTTTCCAGCTGACTAAACATGGGTGGCTGCTTTCACAGAAAAAATTTTGTCGGTAAATTCAACCAATTCTGTGGTTAAAATGCTCCAACCTATGGACGTGGGTTGAACCAACCGTCAGCTACAGTAAAATTGCCATAACACATAACGTAATGATTACGGCACTAACACAGTAGATATCAACCAGAAATGTCGATTAAATTGCTCCAACCAACTTATATAGTTATTTTACCATTGTTTACAGTAAACTCATATGTGTACCACAGTACCAGTAACAATACCACGTAGCAGTACCAATTCAATAAAATTAGTAAATTGACAATTTTGTGGTAAAATTACTGGGATTTAGCAGGGATTACTGTAAATACTGGTAAGCCATTTTAGCAGTAAAAAATACCACGCAGCGTACCAATTATATAAAATTAGTAAAATTGACCATTTTTGACCATAAAATTGTCAATTTACTAATTCTTTACACACACCCGATAGCAAATTTGTTTACATTATTTTGAGGTTACGTTTATTTTTAAGGCATTTTTATTTGTCAATTGACAGTTTCCTGACTTTAGCTAATTCGGCAAGCTGGAGAAGTTTTATTTTGCCTTCCGTACTTCTGAAGTCTTATCTTGTATTTTGTTTGAAGCCTTCTTGCACGTCCTTCCTTTCAGATCTGGGGTCCACCAGGGTATAATACTGCTTTTGCTAATTGTAAGTTTGCATGAGATTGTATGCTTCAGGTTAGGTAAGTGAGCGTCTTACGGTCATATCAATATAGCCTACCGAGCAGATTCTCTCTTTCGTAGGTAGTTTTGATTCTAGCGTTTTAGGGTACTTCACCCAGACGGTGTTGCGTGGGTTCCTGTAAGCGTTTCCGGTTTGGTTGTGGTTAAACTCGATCTTAAATTGGATAAACTTGTGGTCTGAGAAAGAGAGTCTTTCAAGGACTCTCCATTCCGTAGCCTGAGTACTATAACCTAAGGTCATAGTTAGGTCAAGGACGTTTGCTGATGTTGGTACATCTTAACCATTTTCACTTTTAAGGTTAGTTTGTAGGATGCTCTGAGCCACACACGGTGTGGTGTGTGTTGGCGTCCGTTCCAATGACGAGTGGTTGGTTTTTATTGCTCGCCTCAGCTGTTAGACGTTCAAGCTCCGCCGGTGCTGACTCTCGCTCGTGTGCCATCTGTACCCACCCTTAAGGTAAGCATAGATGCCTTTTCTTACCAGAATTGCCCCCTGCCTTACTTACCGCGGTGGAATAGAAAGTGTTGAAGTTTTGTGACCTTAGCCTTGAGACCTTGTTCCCTGCCGCACTCCAAGGTTCCTGAACTAATGCCACATCAGCAGGCCCTACCTCAAGTTAGGAGCTCCTTTTGCCCAGTTATCCTGGACTCGACGTGAGTGCGCTGTTACAACTTGACCGGCTGATTGACGTCGTTGTCGGTGCAACCGGTGGATTTTGGTTCTTTTCTTTTTGACATCCATGGGTTTTTCCGTAGCCAACCGTTTTTGATTTTTTTTTTATCCAGGTTCCTGAGACCTTGTCACCCCCTAGCTTTGCCCCAAAAGCGGTTCTCCACGACCACACGCTGTTCCTGCGTTACTTTACCGAATGGGTCGCTCTTATCGACGAGGGCTACGTTGAGATGCCGTTTTGCCACGTCTTTAGCTAACTCCTTTATTGGTTTTTATGCCTTTGGAGTGGAGCTTGGTAGAGCCCGGCTTTGCGGTCTTCGGCGTGGCCGTTTGCTGGCTGGGGCCACCACCTTCGCTGGCTCAGTTGAGCGCTGCCGCTTGACAGCCAAGCTCTCCTCCACCTTGTTGGCGTATGCTGCGGAGGTGGCTTGCATCGCCAGCTTCTCCGCAAAGTGTTCCGACCCTCCTTGATCTTTTGCTCGGCCCACTCCAGCTTGTTGCTCTTCTCTGGGGTGAGCTTACCGCCTTCGCTCGCATGCCTTCCTTTGCCCTTTTGGGCCTTACCTTACGAAATGTGCTAGAACCCGCCTGGACTGGGGAAAGCAGCAGCTTTTCCTCGGCCTCAGTATTTATTGAGCCGCCGTGTGACTCGCAGTCCGAGTCTGCATTGACTTCGGTACCACGCCACACGTTGGCTACTGTTGTCATTTTGGCAGTAGTTGTACAACTGTCTTGGCCTGCTCCAACCGCAATAGAGATGTGACCGCTAGGAAGAAGAGGGGATTTCTCCCCACTGTGCCGCCGGTGGTAGCAGTCACGCCTTCTACCGACGATTGGCTGATATCCCAGCCCGAGTTTGGTCTTTTAGATTTGCATTATTACTGGACCCATAATGGTTACTTTTTATACCCTTGGAGAGGGTATATTGAAATTGTCTGGATGTTTGTAACGCATAGAAGAAAGCATCTCCGACCACATAAAGTATATATATTCTTGATCAGCATGAAGAGCTGAGTCGATACAGCCCTGTCCGTCTGTCCGTCGGTCCGTCTGTTCGTCCGTCTGTTTCTATGCTATCTCCTCCGTCAGTTTTGAAGCTGTATTAACCAAACTTTGCGCGAATTCTTTTGGTACAAATACGCTGCACATTTGTTGGAACCGGCCGGATCGGATGACTATAGCGTATAGCTGCAAAAAGAACGATCGGTTGAAAATGTAGTTTTAGTGAGAAAAACTATTTGTTTTCAGTGCTATCGCTCCGCCGAAGTTAGCTGCACTCTATTTTTATTCTTGAGAACCCCCCATAGCATTTTATGCCTACTGCCAGGCACAACGTAAGCATGGCTCTGTCTCAACTCTACCCAATTTAAGTTGGATAGTACTGGCCATTCACTTAGCTGGACACTACATTTCCTGGGTGTAAAACTCGCAAGTGACACTAGGTGTAGCTCGCTTTAAGCCGAGGTACATAAAGCCGACAGCCTCGGGGAGGGTTCAGTTAGAGGATTTTCGCAAGACCGAGTTTTGTTGGCCGAATCTAGTCTTTTGAATTATGTGAAAATTACCGCTTAGATGTACATAAGTCGATAAATTAGAGTTAATGTCAGTACATCGCACGATGGTCACACTGTATACAGAATAGGACGCTTAGAAGAATGTAGAAGACAGACGCAGTAAGTAAAA
Organism: Lordiphosa stackelbergi; assembly: GCA_018904235.1. NCBI lineage: Eukaryota > Metazoa > Arthropoda > Insecta > Diptera > Drosophilidae > Lordiphosa > Lordiphosa stackelbergi. Next base: position 21,593 of record JAEIFU010002306.1, read on the forward strand.
TTGACGAGATAGACGAGGCAGACAGACAGAAAGCATAGCCTGTTCAATAAACCATGAAGAGACAATCCCGTATAAACACAGTGTAAATAGAAATCCGTGTGTAAAAAAAAACCCGAAACCCTCTTTAACATGATACTTATTTTATTATTCAAAAATGGCTTTGTTTATGGAGATAAATTATATTTTTGATGGGCTTTAATCGGTTCAAAATCAGCAGGCAACGGGAACTTTATGTTCGTAACACGAACCGGTCGGTCCGAAACCTTATCAAATGTAAGTCTTTTTCGTGTTTTCAATTTTTATTCCTGGCCTTAAAAAATCCTAGGATTTATGTTTAGATTCAACTCATAGCAATTCTGGTCACTCTTTCCTTCGCTCGTTCCACTGTACCTATAACGCCCTTTGACCTCGCCCTTGCCTAACAAGCATCCGAAGGGGCGTACTGTGGGCGTGTCGGTGTCTGTTGCTGTGTGCTCGTACGAGTATTTGGCGACTTTCAAAACGGGGCCAAAGTTTTGTCTACATTCGTTTCATTTTATAACCCTCCAAAACGAAACAAAATAAAGTTTTCAACTTTTTGCCGCTGCTTGCCTTTTTTCGTTGTTGTTGTTTAGCATTTGAATGGCATCGTTGTCAGAGCGAGGACTCTCTTGACTTATTTTTATGAGTGTCTGCCAATGGGCGGTAAGTCTGCGCCTATCCCCTCCCACCCGGCAGCTGGCGTCCCAAAAAATTTACTTACAAAGTACTTATTTGCCTATTTTAAAAGCCATTTGTATAAATAGCAACAACAATACAAACAAAACGACCCCAGCTTCAGTTACTGGGATTGCCTGTGGGCTTAAAGCAGACGAAATGTAATAAAATTAGCTTCAGCAAAAAAAAAAGGGAATCTTAATGCAGCTGTATAAACAAATACCTGATAAAGAGTAACGCCCAGCCCTTTTTCACATAATTTCGCCAAGTTTTGCCAAGTCCACACCCGCAGGCAGAGGTCCGAGATCGTTGCGCTCTAAAATTAACATAAAATGTTGCAGCTTGAGCCAAAAAGTGTCTGCCACACTGAGACAATCAAAGGCACTTTGGAATTTTTTATTAAATTTTATTATGATGTTTTGCATAATTTTTCCTTTTTCGCTTATTTTTGGACAACAAATGCTAAGTATTCGGGAAGTGGCTCTAAGCCATTGAATATAATTTCTTGCAACCCCCCACAGAGATTTCGAGCGACTAAAGTTTCCAGCCAGCAGACACAAAACTCTCGAATGCGACAATTAATTTTCCGTGAATTATGACCGCAGAGTGGAAAATGGCCCTAATGTGTTGGGCCAAAGCAAAATAAAAAAGGAGCACACACAAACAGCTGTCAGCTGTCCTTACAGAGGATGATCGTTCTATGTGCAGTGCACACTTGCTAAATAACGGGCATTGCTCGGGTACTTATGAATTATTTTTAAATTTTTCTTTCGCAAAATTTTAAAACATTTTCAACATCGGTTGAGTGTACAATTTTAAGTACTTTTCCACTTCACCACAAACTTCCAACTTAGTGGTTCGGAACACGGTTTGAACCCTAAATTACCAACCTTCACAACAAACTTGAAGCTTCTTGCTTAAATAATTTCTCGTTGCCTAGAACTAAGAACCTAGACTTTTCAGATATTTCCTCGAACCACTTTTAAATTTTTTCCGTGTGTTTAAAACTTTAGAGATTTATGGGGGATGTTTTTTGAAAAAAATCCAAAATTTTGTTTTTTTTAAATTTTGGGGGTTTATTTTTTGAGTGACTTTTGGGGGATTTATTAAAAGGATTGAAAAAAAATGTTTTTATTATTATTTTATGGCATGGCTGTGGGGTTGGTTAAAAAAAATTAATTTTAGTTTCAAACAAAATGCTTAAAGTGTGTCGGATAAGATGCACTAAATTATCAAACTTTAAATGAATATGGAGGATTAAAACTCAATTATATCGGAAAATTTTGAAATAAATTGGGCCGCGAAATAATTAGAATTTGTTGACAACCCTGTTTGTGTAAATGAGAGTGTAAATTATAACTGTTAAAATTTATGAGAAATGTACAAATAAAAATTAAAGATTCCAGTGGCTGCATTGATAGCTTTGGATGTTGCTTGAAGAAGGTCTTTGGCGATAGAGAAAATTCGTCGCAAGAACCTCAGAAACGCATCCAATCCACTTAACATTTCTGATGAAGCGTAAGAAGCTTACTCTGCCTGTTTTACTGCATTTTTTAACAATTTTATATTCTATACTAGTTTTCTGTATAACTATCGTATGGACAAAGATACCTTTGTTATGATTTTTAACATAATAGAGACCGATATTCCCAGGACAGCAGTTCCCCCAGTACTGCTACTGGCTGTATCCCTACGGTTTTTAGGTGTCGGCGAGTCATTGGAAAGGATGCAGACTTGGCGATTTCAAGACCCATCGTTTGCAAAACTTTGTGGAAAATAATTCCATTATTGAGAGAAAACTTTGTCCTCGTTTTATAAAATTAGAGCAAACATCTGAACGGCTTGCGGCATCGAAGCGCCACTTTTAAACGAAATTTCGGATTCCAGGAGCAATTGGGTGCGTGGATGGAACGCGTGTCAAAATTTTTAAGCCACCTGACAACGAAAATCACTATTTGAACCGAAAAGGCTATTTTAGTCTTAACGTTATGATTGTAAGTATAGTTCAAGCGGCCTCATTTTAGAATTAGATTTTTATTTATTTTTTAATTACTTAGATATGTGATTATGAAATGCGGATAATTTATGTCGATTCTACAATGCCTGGAGCAACACATGATTCATTTGCATGGAATTTGAGCGAGGCCAGAGAGTTTTTGAAACGCAAATGGGAGAATGGTTGTCGAAGTTCGTGGCTCCTTGGGGACTCTGGCTACCCACTGGAACCTTTCGTCATGACTCCGTATAGAAGCCCCAGTGCAGGATCAGCTCAGCACACTTTTAATCTCCGACATTCATCTGCTCGTAATATAGTTGAGCGCACAATTGGCGTTTTAAAGAGTAGATTCCGATCAATTCAGGGGTGTCTCTTATATCACCCAACAAAAGTTTCAAAAATTGTGAATGTGTGAATCTAGAATTCGCGATGAAATTGCCTCAAACTTGCATAGAATAAGATAAGAATCTAGTTTAACTAAATGAATACTATTGTTTTCGAAAACTTATAAACAAAATCCCAGCTTATTCACCTAGAGCCTGCTAATAAGTTCCACGATTGATAATCAATAAGGTCACAATCGCATTGTGCTAAATAAATACTTGTTTTTATTTTTTATTCCATTTTTGATACAAATTTTTCCATTATAGAATTAAGTTTTCGGCGCTCTTCCAGTTGTTGCTCCATCAATCCACTGAGCTGTGCTCCCATTGCTAATACAGCTTCCGTTCCAGACTTGTTTTGGCTGTTGAGTTGTCGGAGATTTTGGCCCGGATGCTCATCTTCCAGTCTTTCCAAATCTGAGGAGGATTATTATGAAATTATTTTCTTTGAAAAAAATGCACTTTTAATGTACGTACCCGGCGCCACTCTTCTAGTGTTTTTTCTGGCGGGCCAATGCTGTTCAAATCAGCATGTAGGTCTTCCCAAGCCTTCGCCACTGTCGCCTTTGGTGAAACCTTTCGCGATATCCGGGTGCTTCTCCATAAAGGCCAGCATCACGGCCTCTTGCTTCGGAGTTCTATGCTTTCCCCTATAAAACAATTTTTAATTTTAAAGACAAAAATATATTTTAAAAGCGTACTTACATTTTTCACAGCTGTTTACTTGTCTTCTTCTTCTTTATTTGCCGTTCTCACAAAACAGAGATTATCGATAGGTTTTTTCGATAATTCGTTAATATAACCACTTAAATCATGTTTTATTAAACTGCTAATTTCACCACACAATCTTGTTAAATTTATACTTCTTTTAAGCCTATAAGCTTTTAATTTTGATAAGCAAATTAAAACTCCGAAAATGTAATTGTCATAATTGGAATAAGTTGGCAGGTTTGCTCATTGTTGCTTTCTGCTGCTGTCAGACTTTTGCATTGTTTTGCTGGACAATATTTTTTAAATTAAATTTTATTACTTAAAACCCATTAAATCTTTAATAATATTAATGCAATTCGATCAGTTAAGCATTCAAGTTTAGTTTAGACAATTGCTTTTGGGTTGCTTTCGGGTTGTTAGAGGTTTGTAGAACACGGCCGATTAACTCGTCTCAATCACAATTTTCACTTTGACCACTTTTGGACCGGTTTATACTTTTGAATATGGAAATTATCGGATTTCATAATTTCATTTGTGAAGAAGGATTCAAAACTTCAATGAAAGTGTATCAATCTAAATTTGTTGGAAAATGTTGTGAGGTCTCTTAACATGACGTTATTTCAACAAGACTCCGCTTCAGCTCCCAAGCCAAAAACGACTCAAACATGGTTAAATAACCATGTACCTAACCTAATTGCTACTGAATATTGAGTATTTGATGACCGCCCTTGTCCGAGCGTTGGACAATTTCTCAATGCATGAGCTAGAGAGACTTGGGCTTTGCTGGACGGAACAAGGCGGCCATTTGGAATAAGTTGTTCTACGATTTGTAGCCGTTTAGCGGCCGAATAAAGGAAAAAAACGTTTTGAAAAATATTTATTCCTTTTTATTTTATGACCACAAAACCGTGTACCATATCAATTTTTTTTTTTCACCTCTATGACGATTTTGCATGAGTTTATTCATACGTGATGATTCTTGCTCATTCTGTTTAATCGTCGTTGATTTAAGCAAACAAACACCCGAATTGGTTGAAAACCAAAATTTTCTTCTACGAATTCGCCAGCTGTTCGTTTATGATTCTTGTGTCGCCCAGTTTGTGGCGAATGCGAATTCGCTCGCAAATGTTGACTCGAAAGTTTTACAAGTTTCATTTTCACTCGTTCTTAAATTTTTTTGGACAATAAAACTCGATTTAATTGTAATTTTGTACAATAATATTTATTTGAATTCATCTCTTTGGCTCCCATTTCAGCTGCCTTCAGGCAATTCTTTGTGAAAAAGCGGTGTCCAAAGATTGTTGATTTGTGTTGATTAGGCAAGGGCATTGAATTGAAACTCTCCACCGACCTCAAGCCTGCGAAATGCAAAACGTTGACAAAAAATAGGTCGCAAATACCCATATAAATATTTTTAAAATTATTTAAATTTATATAAAGGAACATTAAACTCTCCCAATTCTTTGGCTTTAAGGTCCGACAGGTCGGTCCAGCTTTACTAAATTTCCTTTCAGACGCTGTGGATGTTGCCGGAATACATAAATATTTTTTTATCCACTTCTTTTAGTGGGCTCAGAGGCTTAAGTTCACTTCCCACATTTTGTGTTTCGCTGCACTCGCCTGTTAGTGGGATAATAAGTGAAATAGTGGCATATTTTCTCCCAGAAATTTTCAAAGTGGCACCTTTTCTAAGAGGTAAGGATTTATGACATATCTTGTAAAGTTTCTATTTGTGGGCTTTTGAAGTTACTTAGAGTTTGGAGTAAAATTGTGGTCAGACAGAACAAAAATTCGCTTTATTATTAAATATAAACTATTCCACCGGGAGGCGACTTCTCGAATAAAGCTATAAAAATTATTTGTAGTTTGGACTGCTTTAGTTATTCACAATTCGCTAACATTTGGAAATCACGTCGTTAAGGCATGGAAGTCGAAAAATTTCTTGAACTAAAAGAGGGAGTGTGTGTTCAAATAACTAAAAAATTTGTGAGTTTTGATAAATCTCACTTTTTTTGATTATAGCATGCAAATGGATATTCATACATAATAGGGTTTGGTCCAATCACGTTTTATTGGATAGTTGCATATTGCATATGGGTCATTCTTTTATAAACCGAACAGTTAAAAAAATTTTTTATTTTTCATTTAATGAAAAAACAAAATTAGATCTCGACATGCCCATCAAAACGTAATTTGCGGTTTTTGCACAAAATTTTTTTGTTAATTTTATACACAATTTCAAAAATCGTCAAAAACGGAAAAATGGAAAAAAGGTTTTTAAAAAACGTGATTTCTCAGGTTTGGTTTATCGGACAGCTTTCAAGTTGATATTGCTGAAAAATATTTTTACTGTAGCTACTCAAATTATAATTTTAAAGATTTTTAAATTATTTAATAATATTAAGTAATTGTTGCAAAAATTATTTATAATTTTTCTCAATGTTAACCACCATGATAGCTTCTAACATAAACAATTTATTGTCCTAAACGTAACTTAAATTTTGGTGTTTTCAAAAAGATGGAGACTTTTATAGTTTAAAAGTTATGAATTTTTAAGTTATAAACAAATAAAAAGATGCCCGTAAAGTGTGATTTGCCACGCAGTCAGTTTCAAAGCTTTACGACTGAAACTTGGCTAGTTGGCTTTATATATTTCAAGCTTTTCAAAAATTCAACATCACACAGATCGGACGTCTATATCATATAGCTGCCATAGGAATGCTGAATTTGTTTGTGGACTTTGTGTACTTTGAAAACTCTGGTCACCTAATCCACAACAAAATGCAATTAATCATAGCATTCGTATGGCAGCTATATGAAATGGACGTCCGATCTGCGTGATGTTGACATTTTTGAAAACGATAATACGAAGTATACGTGCCAGGTTTCAGCTACACAGCGTTTAATCCTATTGCGTGGCAAAGCTTTCTTTAAGGGCATCTTTTTATTTGTTTATAACTTAAAAAAATTCATAACTTTTAAAACTATAAAAGTCTCCGTCTTTTTGAAAACACCAAAATTTAAGTTACGTTTAGGACAATAAATTGTTTATGCTTAAGCTATATCATGGTGGTTAACATTGTGAAAATAATTTTTAGCAACAATTACTTAATATTACTAAATAATTTAAAAATCTTTTCCATTTCCCGTTTTTGCACGATTTTTGAAATTGTGTATAAAAAAATAGCGTTCGTATTAATATGATAATAAAAAATTGTTTAACTGTTCGTTTATAAAAAGAATGACCCATATGGACAGAACCGCAAATTGGTCACCTTGCCTTTCCCATGGATGCCAAGTAAATTTTATAAGAAAATAGCGTGGTCGTTTCTTGTTTATGTAGGGTTGCAAAAACATCGATGGTGAAAACAAATCATCGATGTCTGCCGCTTAGATAAAAACATCGATGCATCGATGTTACCATCGATGTTTCTCCAGCTCTAGCTTCAAAGACATACTGGAAATGCAAAGTCAAAGTCGACGGAGACGCGGTGTACTTTTCGTTTATTTTCTACCTGCTGCAGAGAGAAGCTAGATAAAAGGGAACTGACAAAGAGTTTCGCTTAAACAAAATACGAACAAAGTTCTTCGCGGAACTTTGGCTTGAAGCGAACCTTCGCTTGTGTGTCGGGTGGGGAGGTATAATTACATATGGACATTTCCACAGAAAGGTCAACCAAAAACCGAAAATTTCCATTAATTTTATTCAGCTGACTTATCTTAAGTATATTAATATAAATTCCTGAAACAAAATTCTTATGATTTTTATGATTACGCAAAAGGGTTCTTATATAAGTTTATGAAAAGCATCACTAGTACGGCGTTAAGGAAAGGCTTGTCAACTAACTTGTGTAACGTTGAGTAACATAATAAGTCAAATATAAAAAAGCAACATTTATTTTTAAGCAAATCAGCTATAAATGTATAGTTACATCATTGCAGATCTTATTTTTTAAATAAAGCGCTACTGAAGTGCTAACCAAAAACCAATATGCGGAAAATTAATGTAAAATTTTTCTTTGTTTTTCTTCATATTAAACAATTATACGATTGTCTCGTTCGTAGCTGTGGAAATGCCCATATTGACAACGTAATCAACGGGTCCTATAAATTGTGATGAAATGTTTGTTTCACAAAATCTTTAAAATGTTTGATACCGTTATCAAAAAAGTTGTTATTAGTGTTTAAACCTGCTTTAAATCAGTTTCCACTTTTGATCTTTCTTAGCTTCTTTAAACTTGTTTGGAACCGTTCTTGATAGAAGTGTATAAGTCACCTACACACCGAATTTTAAGTTCATTAGATATTAGGCCGTGAACTATTTTTGAACTGATTCGGTTGGTATCGGAAGAAAAATGTCTAAATATCATTTCAGCAAAACAGCAAACACTAAATTTCAAATACATTTCCTTAATAATTTTTTTGTTATGTATCTTTTAAACCGGTTCACTATATTGCCTAACTCTATATTACAAACGTAAAGACCAAATTTGAATATCATAGCACAAATAATTTTTGAGAAATGGCTCTTAATCACTTTCAAATCTGCTCAAACTTAAAACTCAGAGCCAAAACCGGAATCGGTATATTTAATTTTTTATATACTGATATCCGCAAACTGATATTCTTGAATCCCAAATGACCGAAAAGAACCCTATCAGTGTACTGGTGTAGTTTCGATTCAGAGAGTAACAACTAGATTGCAAAGCTCGCACTTACACAGAAGGGAAAAAATCAGTTTAGAAAATAAACTAAACTTATAAAAAAAAATTGTTAGCGAAAATGATCTTAAAGTGCTTGAAATAAGCACTATTTAACTCAGCTCAACAACCACACAGAAAAAATAAGTAGCCCTCTAAACGTGAAACTACAAAAGTGAGCAATAGCTCAATGCGCTACCACACCATTCCATTCATGGCTCGCTTAGTGTTAAAGGTACAGGGCTCCATTCCCAGTCAAGCCCGAAAACATTTTCTGTGTTTTTCTGAAAGACTAAAATGAACCAAGTCGGGTGGAGTTGATTTAGTTGGTCGATAAAGTTGCTGTACAGCGATGCCATCTCTGTTCCCATGAAAATTGGGCCTCCCTCCCTTCCAGACAAATGTTATCCAAAATCGATTGGTAATACGTACAATAAAAGAATCCATCTTATAATCCCATATTGATCGCGACAAATCAAGTACAATTTTGCAGTTATAAGATTATGGTGGTCAGACCATACTCGATGACAGCGTAAAACGGTTAGCATTTCAAACACTGTGATTGAAAAAGATATGACCTCTCGAACGATGTAACTCGGCTTCCAGAGCGACTGTTATGTCTATTTATGTTATGTACATCTGAGAAAACATCGATAGTACTATCGATACTATCGATGCTTGTGTATTTGGCAAACAATCGATTGTTGTGACCCGCTATCGATGTATCTGAGCAAACTTAACGGTGTAACAATGACTTATCTAGGATATTATTTCTCTTCTCTTGGATAATATTGAAATAAAAATATTTGTTTTTGTTATTGTCAATTTGTTGTTCATTTATTTTTAAGTAAATTTTTTCGATATCGATAGTAGCGGAATTCTATCGATGTTCAAACTATCGATAGTGCTTACTATCGATGTTTTCACAACGCTAGTACATGCCGATACGTACCGGTACCGGAAAATGTTTGAACCAAACCAGAACCTTTTACCGAAACATTAGATTCAGTACGTACCAATACCGGATCCGAGTCACAATTCGGTTTGATTTCCTCCTTATGGCTAGAATCGTTTGTGAGATATGGAACTAAAATAAAATTGATCCGGATACACCTGGTTCGGAACCGATTTTAGTCCTTAAGAAATTTCTTAGTTATGGCTCTGAACCATTTTGAAACGGTTTTTAACCGCTTTTGAATCGGTTCAAGGTCAGTTGGGACATATTTCTGATCGATATAAATATATTGAAAAAATTTGTAACGACCTGTTCAGCTGTTTTGACGCAGTTAACAAGAATACAAAAAAATAAAAATATACAAACATACAGTCACTTTTCAATACATATGTTTAGATGTGTAGATATGTGTCCGAAATGTGGTCAGTGAACAATTTTCGGCTATAATGCAGCGTAATGTAACCGCAGCTGCCCAAAAAACCAGAGACAAAAGCAGAAACAGAAGCAGAGCGCAACTCCCTAGCGTGTCATTTGCAATATGACAGCAGTTTTTAGGCAATGGCTTTAAAAGCTGTCACACTCCTGATGCAAATCTAAGCCCATAAAATAGTGCGTATCCTAACTGTGACACTGGTCATAGTTTAATTTATGGCCAAGCCATTTCAACGTTCACTAAGCTCTAACAGAAACTATTGTTCGAAATGCACGTGAAAAATGCAACAAACGGCGGAAGTCGCGAACTAAAACAGAGTGGGGAAAAAATGCTCGTAAAGTACAATGAACCGTTGTCAGAGTTGAGAGCATGTGTGTGGTGGAGTGGATTTCAGTGAAAGAAATGTCTGCGAAATGTCCTGGGCATAAGGCAAGGCGTTGTTATTGTTGCTGTTCTTTTTTTTTGTCCTTGCGAAGCATTTGGCATCATTTATTTGTGTGGCGATAGTGGGAGGCGTTCACACATACACACATAGAAATGCAAGGAGGAGCAGTGGGGTCAGAGTGATGCCATATGTCAGCAAGTACTTATTTCAGATTCCAGTTTTATGTGCTGCTCAATTTAATTTTCTCATTATTCTGAAATACAGTTCTGAAATTTGGAGAACTTAATATAGTTTGTGCTGTTTATCGATCAATGGTGTTGTCCTAGGATAGAAGGATGCATACAAAAGCTACACAAATTTTTATAAGAAAATATTAGAAACCCGGAATTCTTACCCGTATAGCCCCGTTTATTATTTGAATCGCTGTCTTCAAAATTCTATGAAAAGTAAAGAAACCATTAAGAAATATCCACAAGGTAGCGCAACTGGGCAAGACTTGTCGTTACCTACATTTTTGACAGCTTTATAAAAAAGTTTCGCACCACATCTGGTAATCAAAGGCGACCATGTCGGTTCGAAATACCAGATGACAACTTTGAGTCATCGGACCAAGGTTGACTGGGAATATTACGTTTTTAAATTTTTTTTTTTAATTTTAAAAGAAATACATTCTTCCAGACAATTATACAAATTTTAATGATTCGCGGTGCTGTGTGGCACTTAGTGCCGTCCTATTGAAACAAAATATCGTCCAAGTCTTCTGCTTTAATTTCCTTGAAGAACCAATCACTTAACATTGCGCTGAAGCGCTCACCATTAACGGTCACGGTAGCTCTTTCTTCATTTTTAAAGAAAAATTTACCAATGATGCCTCCAGATCAAAGTCCGCACCAAACAGTGACACGTGGTGGGTGCATTGGCTTCTCTACCTCGATATGCGGATTTTCTGTGCCCAAGATGCGACAATTTTGTTTATTAACATTACCACCGAGGTGGAAATCTGCTTCATCCGAAAATATGATTTTTCGGTCAAATTCTTCAAAATCTTCGGCCAAAAGATCTTCCGCCCAATTTGCGAACTGTAGACGATTCGGATGGTCAATTAGCTTTAGCTGCTGCACCAATTGAACTTTGTATGGCTTCATGGCAAGGTCTTCATGCAAAATTCGCTTCAAAGAAGTGCGCGAAATATCCAATTGTTGAGATCGATGGCGAGCTGACGTTGATCTTTTCGGTCGAGCGAACCGGACGAGTACGTACACGGGTTGGTTTATCCAACAACATTCCAGTTTCACGAACTCGCTTCACGAATTGATCCACAAATTGAGTTTTCGGAACATTTTTTTTGTTAAATGTTTTTTCAAATTTCGCACAGTTTGAGTCGATTACTCACCACTTTGGAAATACGTTTTTAATATTTCTCAGCTTTCTTCAAGCGAATAGCGACCCATTTCGTAAAAGTCTAAGTTTTTACTAAATACACTAGTTTACAGCCAAAAAGACCCATTTCTGCTGAAATTTTTTTTAGTGAAGTTTGGAATGCTGATCTCAAAAATCGATTTCAAAAATTTATTTATGGCTCCGGTTTTGAAATATGCATTTTTTTCACTTTTTCGGTAAATGCTCTTACATTTTAAGCCATATCTTACTTCATAATTGTCAGATAGAGTCAAGCAAAATATGAAGCGAAAGGTCATTGAACTGCCAGTAATAGCGTAGAACATTGTTTTTAAATCGGTGCAGTAGTTTGAATACACTTACCAAAAATATTTCAAAACGAGAGCGTAAGTTAAAGTCGGCTCTAACCGACTTCGATATACCCGTTACTCATGGAAAAAACATGTTTAACAGTGTTCCTGCATTCCTAAGTGTGACCATCCGAAAAGTATGCAACATTTTTTTAGGGTGGGTGGGGTGGTAGCGGGGTGGGCTTGGTTCACATTTTTGCTCATAACTGGAGAACCGTTCATCCGATCTTTATCATTTCTTCGGCAAATCGATTTATTTTGCTAATTACTAACAATCTAGGGCGAGGCCAAAATTTGAAACAAACTTGATCTGCGTGCAGATAAAAGAAGCATTTGTCCCATACATGTCAAACCTCTATCTCTTACCATCTCTGAGATCTAGGTGTTCATACAGACTGACGGACAGACGGTCAGACGGACAGACGGACAAGTCTATATCGTCTCGGCTGTTGATGCTGATCAAGAATATATATACTTTATATTTTCGGAAATCATTCCTTCTGCCTGTTACATACATTTGCACGACTTTAGTATACCCTTTTTACTCTACGAGTAACGGGTATAAAAATCGATTTTTGCTCGAAAAAGCGAGAATTTTCATTTTTGAACGCCTGGAAAATATATAAAAAATCCAAAAAAATATTATTTTTTTTTCTTCTTAAGAATCGCACTTCTACGAAGAAAACCATATAACGATTATCAAAATCGATCAACAATCATAGGAGCTGTAAGCAATTTAGTGCAAAAAAATGTGGTATTTTAGTGATTATTCAAAAATAAATTTCCGTTTGCTTCGACTTTTGTTCCGTTCTTGATTGTAATTTTTGTTCTGGCTTTTCGCTAACTTCATAAAGTGACCAAAAGACGAAGAAAAATTCAAGTTTATTTTTTGTAAACACACAAAATACTCAAATTTGACTGTTAGTTCATCTACTCAATTTGATCCATCAACAGTACGTGTGACACGATTTTCCTTACCAATACCTTATTGTCTTCGTAAAAGTGCGATTCTTATGTAGAAAAAATAAAAATAATTTTTTTGGATTTTTATATATTATTTCTAGGCGTTTAAAAATGAAATTTCTTGCATTTTTGAGCAAAAAATGAATTTTTTGAAATATATTTGGTCGTTGAATCAAAACAACTAATCCGATTTTTAAATAATGTTTGACGCGATCGTTGGCAGCTAAATTACCTTTCGATTCATATCTGGCTTGACTCTATCTGACAATTATTAAGTCAGATATGGCTTAAAATGTAAGAGCACCTACCGAAATAGTGAAAAAAATTTCAAAAAATATTTCAAAACCGGAGCCAAAAAAATTTTTGAAATTGATTTTTGAGATCCCCATTCCAAACTACACTACAAAAATATTTCAGTTGAAATGGGTCATTTATTTTTTATACCCTGTTCTCAATAAAAATGGGAAAAAGGGGATCATAAAGTTGTGCAAAAGTATGAAACAGCCAGAAGGAAGCACGTCCGACCCCGTAAAGTATATATATTCTTGATCAGCATCAACAGCCGAGTCGATTTAGCCATGTCCGTCTGTCTATCTGTCTGTCTGTATGAACGCGTCGATCTCAGAGACTGTAACAGATAGAGCCACAATTTTTGGCATGTATGTAGGTGTATACTGTTCCCACATCGAGTTGGTTTCAGATTTGGAAAATTTCACCTCCTCGCGTTGATTCACCTCGCCGAACGCGTTGATTTCAGAGACTATAAGAGGTAGAGCCACAAATTTTTGCATATATGTAGGTGTATATCGTACCCAAATCAAGTTTGCAGATTTGGAAAATTGCTCCTCCTTCTCCTTCTAACCGCGAAAAATTGTCAGAGCTAAAATTTTTAAGTTTGAACCTAATGACTTAATATATGTTCTATTCTGTATACCACTATAAGATCCGAGCTAAAACACCGAAGATATGCAAGTGCGGCTCCCCAATTATTCAAATAAATTTTAAAATAAAAGGAGTTCAAAGCTATAGGAACCAAAGCTGCAAACCGGTCCTGAACCGAACCCCTAAGAACCGATTCGGTTCGGGTTTTTTGGGTCCGAAGAACCGGGCCATGAACCGAACCCCTTATATTTTTGACTCCTCGAACCTGAACCCGAACCGGACCGTATTTTTCAAAAAATTAGGTTCGGTTCAACACATTCAGGCATGGTTCTCAATTCCACAAAATCGAACGCAATTCCGCTTCGGTTTTGTTTTTGTGTTCTGAATTTCGAATAAAATGGCTCTCCTTTTTACTTTTTTTCCATTCCACTGGAGCAACAATACAATCGAACGAAAAGAACAGCCAGAAATCCAAGGCTGACTTTCAGGTTTCACTATTCTTTTTTTACGAAAATTGGACATTAAACAAAAAGTCTTTATAAATCATTAGTCTAAATTGATAGAAAATTTACTTATGTACATCCAGCAACTGTAGGGCCGTTTTTCTCATGTTCTCACCACCTAGACTTTAGGTTTGTCAATATTTGTTTATGTTCACACCGGCAGGTCTGAACAGCCAAGTTAAGCCTTTGGACTCCTAGTTGTTGATATGTCCCTTGCGCCCAATTAAAAAAAAAGTCTTTATTAATCAGATTAAGAAAAAGGACCATAGCTAAGTTCACACAGGCAAAATTTAGACAAATTTTGATGAAAATTTGTATGGCCAAATTAGGGACTTTTCAGCCTAATTTGATCAAATTTATTGCATAGTACCATGTAAGTTAAAACGTCAATACGCATTGAATCATTTGGCCAATTTTGGAACCAGCATAGCAAGACCTAGCTTAGAGCATCTGTCTCTCAGCAATGTCCAGTGTCTACAGTACTACAATCTTTGTTTTAACAATCAGTTTATGTTTTTGCAGCGTGTTTTTATTTCAAATTTTTATTGACCATATGCGCGCACTCATAAAAATATTTAATATGAATTGTCATGTACATTGTTTTCAAATCAATGAGGATGAAGTACATTGCTGAAATCCATCTAATGTTGCCTTAAACATGAGCAAACGAAACGCAACAAATCCACCTAGATTTGAAAAACAGCAACATGAGAAAACGGCCCTAAGAGTGCGTAATTTGGCACTTACTTTTCAATCCACCGACTAACAAGCATTACTTTTCAAAACGAAAAACTTAATCGTTTTGGTGTTGCGAGAACTTGAATCAATTCCACTTTCGTAAGGTTGCCGTGGAAAGGAATTGAGAACATGCCTGATTATGTAGTTCTTCTAACGACACTTACAGGGAAATATAGAAATTGCTTGTAATCTTACTGCTCTCATTCAATAAGCTTTCCAATCCTGCTGACATTTCTCTAGGTCAGATTTATACTATCAACGTCGATAATTATGCGGATGGCAGGATAATTTGAATGACAACTGCAGAGCAGAACAGGAACGCAACTATAAAGCTTAAAAGGTTATGTGCATCAAAAGTTTTTCTGATTTGGACTATGACCAAGTTACCTCAATAGATTTCTTGCTTGTTGTGCTGCACAAACTCTAAATTTAGTAGTTAACGAATTTTTTTAGGGAAAGTTTGACATTATTATACTATAGAGTTCCCATACTTTTCCGTACTCACACTATATGAAATCTTTTGCTTATAAAAGAATTACAAAAAAAAAACTATTGCTTGATTGTGAGACGCAATGGAACTTAACCTACAAAATGTGCGAAAGTTTACTAACAATTAAAAATTTATGTATTCAGAGTTCTTTAAAAAGCTCCACCTAAAATCTTTTGAGCTTAAAAATTAAAACTAAGTGCTTTTAGCAGTTTTCTGAAATATTTTGTTTATTACTATAAACTTTCGATAAACGTTCTTTTATTATAAGCTCCAGTGCCATTATTGGCTGCAGCGCTCTTACCAATTTTATTTAACTTTGTTAACTTCTGCTGAGCTCAAAATAAATTCTTGAGAGTTTTCAATTTTAAATGAATAAACTTTTGATTGCAAGAAGAGAAGTTTATAAAAAGCCATAGAAAGCAATGAACAAAAATCAAATATAAAATCTGTAAATGATGTTAGAGATTCCTTTGACAACTGTCCCAGAGCATACATACATCGACAAATGTTTTAAAATTTTGGAAAGGTCAAAAAACGACTACTTGAAACAAATTGCCTTAACTATCTTTGTTTACAACTCAGTATTAGTTAACAAACCTTTAACATATAAGTATATCATCCTGATCTAAGAGCTAGTAAACTAGTTAAACAGTTCACAGCTTACCAAATAAGTGCTTTATAAGCGAAACTATTCCTATGTTCAAGCGAACCAGGGTTCGAACCAAAACCTTAGGTTCAGGAGTTCCAAGAACCACATTACTTGGAACAGGGTATTTTGCTGTCGGGGCACTCGACCGCAACACTCTTACTTGTATTATTTTTGTAAACTAGTGATATTAGTCGCTTTCCTAATGACATTTGACGTTTTTAAAGTCAAGTTATGAATAGTTCAAATTCCAAACACTGGATGGACCACCCTGTATTTTGATCTCTAGTTTATGGCCTATGTGTATTCGATAATGGGTACTGTCAAATGTGGTACCCACTATTGCGGTTTTTCGATGTACGTTTCCATCTCTTAAGGACACATTTAATTGGACAGTATATCAATATATTTAAAATTTCAAAAAATTCTATCGAGTGGAGTTCCTTAATTCTATTCTATAAGTTAGACCTCACTGGGCGGGGTACTAACCGCTTCTCTATTGGAGGCTGGAATTTGATGAATTTTCCAAAATTTTAGCTCTCATCTTAATTTGACCAGCAACAGATGTTGTAACTGTGTGTTGCTAGTATAAATGTGCCCATTAAAAGCGAACTTGACGTGCTGAAGAAAAACTGGGTATGTGACGTTGCTACTAGATGCCTCTAGTTTCACAATTTATTGGTCCCAATCCCAGGGTATAATATTTTTATTTTGGATCAAAGAACGATCTGTCTTACCGTACTTTTGACATCAAAACTGAGTGAAGCTTTCTTCAACAAGTATCGCTATTTTTAAACTTAAGCTGGCTGCGTATATTCGATTTTTCGGTGTCATTTCGTTGACACTCATGTCCCTCTATTGTGCTGATAAGGCCAGCCATTTTAAATGTTTGCTTAATTTTTTGCCAAAGTTTGTTTTCTTGTGGCTTTTAACCTGCGATGAGTTTTATCGGTATTGTAAACAAGATAAGGTACATAATACAGAACACAATATTGCTGACAATGTTGCTGACCCTTCTGGGAGTAAGCTTCATTTATATTCAAGCAATATATTCTTGTCTGCTGCTAGTGAGATGCTATATCTTACATTTGCACTTGTCGATAGTCAACTAGTTCAAATAGTTCCCAAGCCCAATGACTAATAAGCCGACCCACGGATATTGACGTAAGGGTATTAATATTTATTGTTTTTTTTTTTTATTTAAACTCCCAGCATTTTTATCCAATCTCATCAATTTGTCAGTCACACCTGGTCGACGGTACTTGTGTTTCTCTTATTTTTTTTCCTTTGGCATTTGATTTGAAGTCATCGAACCAGCAATTACGTTCGCCATGCTCCGGTTAAATTTCCATTGTGCTTTGATATGGAACTATGGCCAATTACATAGATTGTGAAAAATGCATAAAAAATTTGACTTACCAATTGATGCAAATTTCACATTTTATATGCGAAAGGGTGCCACTTGGGTGAAGTATTCATTTACATTTTACTCTTCTCTTGTCCCCGGCACACATTTCGAGTGTTTTGTTTATGTTTGAAGCACACACGCACACATTTCCATTTTAAGATTTGCATAATAATTTAACTCATTACCGCACCGCACTCGCCCGGCACCAAGCAAGTAAATAAGCACAAGTAAGACACATGGAGATGAGATGTCGAGTTGCTCCTTGTTGCGTCCCAAAAGGATTTACGCTTGTCGGGCATACTAACGAGGCACTTTCTATGGTTCTGTATGGGGTCAAGTTGTGTCGCCACACACACACACACACAATGATGGATGCTTTCTGTTTGCTTAATTTATTAACCATACGACACGTCGGCCAAGTTCTTAATCGTTTTGGGCATTTAAAATGCTTTGTACTCCACTCTTGTCAATTAGTTGGCCTAATTGATTGGACAAGTTTTTGACATTTGGCAAAACTTAAAGTTATTTAATATCAAATTTGCATATTCACATTTTATGATACCAAGGACTGGCGTCACGCTGTGTCTGCAGAACTCTCAGCGTGAACTTTGTGGTTTCTAACGAGCCACATAAAATGTTCAGCTTGCACTTGCCGAGCAAGTTCAACCAAAGTGTTGCAGGCAAAAGTTCCAATTGTTGTTTAATGTTGGTTTGCGAGGAATGGTGCAAAGTTTTGGGGGTCTTTATGTTATTTTTTTGTTGGCAATCGAGAGTTTATGGCAAAAATAAGAAGTGTTCTGCATATAGAAAAAGGAAACTATATTTGTTGGCATAATTACGATTGGTCGAAAGATGAAAACAATTTTTGGAATTTTTATCCTAGCGTTCCCCCAAGTTGCACAGTGAGCTTTCATTAGTATGATTCTGCAGGTGTGACGGTAATTAAGGCTGAGTATGTCTTCACTAGCTTTGAAAATTTGCACTATTCTGCTGTAGGCACCGTTATCGTCCTGACAGTAATTGTTTTCATTTCAGTTGAATTTTAGTTGTTCGTAAATTTGTCTCCCAAAATTCTTTCTAGATTGTTTCTCCCACATCATCCTTGTCTTGGAGTCTATGTAAAGAATCAATCTACTCTACTCCAGTTTGCACAAGCTTGGATTTTCCAGAGTTAAAGCGGACTCATGCAATTTTCATCCATTTGGTGGAAAAAATGTAGTTTTGGTTCTTCCAATGTAAATGTAAATGTTAATAATATTCTGCAAAAGTTGGAGAAATCTTTTTTTGCCAGCAGGACTATTTGTCGTGAGTAGCGATTGCCTTGCTGGCTCGCAATGATGCGTACTCACAAAGAATCTGTGGGTAAATTTAACCTATATTGTTGGTTAGAATGCGCCAACCCACAAAGTCGGTAAAATTAAGCAAATTTTATTGTAAGCCTTTACACGCAAAAAGAACCTATTGCCATAGCAAATCTAAACGACAAATCTCTTATAGAAATGCACCTACCCACATAATTAGTAATATTTACCCATGGTTACAGTCAGGGATCGCAAATAAGAGTTATGGACTTTAAAAAAATCAAAGCCAAATAAGTGTCCTAGACCCTTTTGGAGGCACCCCATATCCGAAATTTGAGTAAGCAATCCAAAATCACGATAAACTTTTATTTTCAATTTTTAAATAAAATCAAAAAATAACTCTTATTTTTATTTAAAAGTTGAAAATAAGAGTTATTTTTCAATTTTATTTTAAAAATTGAAAATAAAAATTGATTTTGAATATCTTTTGAACCAGTCGGTGGATTTTAGAAGTAGACATATATCTGTGATCTATGTTTCAATACCTTTCCATTGATACATCACATGTCCTTGAAGGATCAAAATTAAGGATACCAAAATTTTTTATTGATTCAGTGCTTCTTTTTATACATATCGCTCACTTACTTTAAGTCTCTCATAACTCAATCAAGTAAGAAAGTTGTACTGTAACATACTCTCCATAAAATTGCAATTTTTGACTTGATGTAGAAATATTTGCCGTGTTTTGTACTAATTTGTGTAAAATTTTCAAATTTATGTATCTTAAACTTTCCATATGAGATGAGAATATATCGTTATATCATTTGTAAATTCATATTAATGCAAGAGCATCATATCTCAGTTGTCCTGCAGTCGTTATTGCACATACATACTTCGGCTTTCAGTTAAAACATATTTTTCCTGCTGCTGACTGTGAAAATGAGATGTCAAAGCGAATGCACATAGAGGCTAATTGAAGTCTAATTAAATTAGTTCGAAATTGACTATCAAACAAGGAAGACTTCCAATAATTCGTCTAAGCATTGTCATTTTTTTTGAGTGTAGCATTCTCAACGAATTTCTTAATTCAATTGAGGCGGCCTCTGGGAATGAAAAGACAGCTGGGGAAGATGATCCTGAACTCAATCTTGCAATAACCGAAATAGGCGCATACTCCCCAATCCAATTGATATAAAGAGAGAATATCATGAAGTATTGGGAGGACAAAAAGTTCATGTATCCTCGGTATCAATCGGCGAAAGTGATCCATTGCGTCCCAGCAACGCAAGTGTCAGTTGAGAGGGCATTTTCTGCTTTAAAATTGGTCATGTCTGACTTGAGGTGCAACTTGTCCTCATATTCTATAAAAAAAATACTGTTCATAAAACTGAATAAAGAATGCGATAAAGCATGCTGAAAAATTCATTGTCATTGCATTTTTGGTTTTCAGATACTTTTCACAAATGTGCTGGTAAGCACTCTTCGAACGAGAAATAGGACTGGATTTTAAGATGTACTCTATGTATCCATTTCGCAATTTGCAAACATTAAATATACGTGTTTTATAATTCTGTTTCTATTGAATTTACCTTTCCAAGCCGAACCTTTTACAGAATTTTACAAGTAGCCTTAGAGTCATTGCTTAAAAATGGCTTGAGCTATGAACTGAAAACTTGTTGTGTAGGATGGTACTATAAAGCAAGCCGAACCAGCCGACTAGTTCAAAAGTGAAAAGTGTTCATCATAGCTCGTCACCGGTTAAAAGGTGATATGTTTTCCGAGGTAATCACGAAGAGATCCTTTTTTCAAAACTTCTTCAAAATTCTTCTTTAAGCGTGCAGCTTTCATTTGGATTTTGCTGCTTAATAGGACACCGGATTAGTTCGGTTTATGAGCACGAATTAGCGGTTTGGTTTATTTTGGTTCGGTTTACAGTTTGCATCTATTTATAAATTTCTTGCATTAAACTCTGGGACTGAAACACTGAACAACTTTTCAATTTTGCAGAGCTTAACCAACTTTTCTTACGTGTTTGAGTTATGAGAGACTTAAAGTAAGTGAGCGATATGTATAAAAAGAAGCACTGAATGAATAAAAAATTTTGGTATCCTTAATATTGATCCTTCAAGGACATGTGATGTATCAATGGAAAGGTATTGAAACATAGATCACAGATATATGTCTACTCCTAAATACCACCCCCGGGTTAAAAGATATTTCAAATCAATTTTTATTTTCAATTTTTAAAATAAAAATTGAAAAATAACTCTTTCTTATTTTCAATTTTTACTAATAAAAATCAAAAATAAGTGTTATTTTTTTTTGTTAAAAATATGTTAAAAATAATTTTTATTTTAAAAATTATAACTGTTACGATCCCTGGTTACAGTCAGTATTTTTTTTTTTTTGTTTTTTTTTTTTTTTTTGGCCCGATGCATGCATCACAACCGTTCGACGGTCTCGGCCGCTGCCAACAATGTCCGCCAGTCGCTTCTGCTCCGTGCGAGCTGGGACCAATTGGTCAAACCAAGCTTGGCAAGGTCTGCCCGAACCTGGTCATCCCATCTCAGTCGAGGTCTCCCCCCGCCTGCCTCTTCCTCCGTAGTCAGCCGCCTTCGAATAATAAGCTTTCCTTACTGGAGCTTCTTCGTCCATCCTGGTGACATGTCCTAACCAGCGCAGCCGCTGTTGCTTTATGCGCTTGACCAGACAGGTGTCCCCATAGAGCTCATACAGTTCGTCATTATTTCGAATGCGGAAAACATCGCCAACTTTTAAAGGTCCATAAATCCTCCGAAGAATCTTTCGTTCAAACACGCCAATCGCCGCTTCATCCGCTGCTGTCATTGTCCATGCTTCTGCGCCGTATTGCAGGACTGGGATGATTAGCGACTTGTATAGGGCTAATTTTGTTCTTCGCTTGAGGTCTCTGCTCTTGAGCTCTCTACTTAGCCCGTAGAAGCATCGGTTTGCAAGAGTGATCCTTCTTCGGATTTCCAGACTGATGTTGTTGTCGCTGGTTATCGTCGTTCCGAGGTAAACAAAATCCTCAACAACTTTAAAGTTGTATTCTCCCATTGTAACAAATTGTCCAAGACGCAAGGACTTTTTGTCCGCGGATACAAGGTATTTCGTCTTGTCCTCATTCACCGCTAGACCCATCAGTTCTGACTGCCTCTCAATCTCTGAAAACGCCCTGCTTACCGCCCGTTTGTTTTGCCGATGATGTCGATATCATCGGCATATGCAGTAGCATTAGATCTTTATAAATAAAGGCGCCCGTTCTGTTGGCATGTGGGCACCGGCGCAGTATATATTCCATCAGTAGATTGAAGAAGTCGCACGATAAGGTATCGCCCTGCCTAAAACCTCTCTTGGTATCAAATGGTTCGGAAAGGTTCTTTCCTATTTTGACGGAGCTTTGTGTACTTCTCAACGTCATCATGCAAAGACGGACGTACTTTGCTGGTATACCAAAGGGTAGACAAGGCTTCAAAAAACCTTGACCTTATCGGCGTGTCGAAGGCTGATTTATAATCAACAAATAGATGGTGTGTGTTGATGCCTCTCTCATAGGTCTTCTCCAGGATTTGTCGTAATGTGAATATCTGGTCTGTGGTGGATTTACCAGGTCTAAAGCCACACTGATAAGGTCCGATCAGTGTGTTAATAAGCGGCTTAAGACGTTCACAAATAATGCGCGACAGAACCTTATATGCAATGGGAAGGAGACTGATCCCGCGGTAGTTGGCGCAAACTGCAGGGTCTCCTTTTTTAAAGATTGGGCATAGAACACTTAAATTCCAATCGTCGGGCATGCTTTCGTCAACCCATATACGGCAAAGAAGTTGGTGCATGCACCTTACCAATTCTTCCCCTCCAGCCTTGAACAATTCAGCGGGCAGCTCATCAGCGCCAGGTGATTTATTGTTCTTTAGCCTTTGTATGGCTAAGCAGACTTCCTGTTGGGTCGGCGGGTCTATCTCTATGTTGTCGATTGGTGGCATCGCTACTTCTCTAGAGGCGGCATCATGTTCGTCATCGCCTCCCAGTAGGTTGGAGAAGTAGCTTCTCCATTTGTTAAGCGCCACTTGCGGATCGGTGACCAGATTCCCGTGTTCGTCTTTGCATTGTGCGACTCTGGGCTTAAAACCTTCTGTTAATTGCTTAATTTTTGGTAAAATTTTCGAGTCTCACTCATGCCGAATAACATCTCGACTTCCTCGCGCATGCGCCTTTCCTGCTCGCTCTTTTTCCTTCTAAAGAGGCGCTTCCGCTCTTTCTTTTTCTCCCTGATATCGCTCCGTAACAGCCCGCGTTGCTCCCGACTGCAGAGTTCTCCTGTAGGCTGCGTCTTTTCTGCAGTAGCAAGTCGGCACTCCTCATCGTACCAAGTCCGACTTCGAGGGGACTCAGGTACCCAGTATCTCCTTGGCAGCCGTACTCATGGAGTGTGATATACGATTCCACTGTTCGCATATATCGGAAGAAGATGGGGAGGTTTCCCTGAGCAGTTGGGCGAGTTTGGCTTTGTAGGCTTCAGAGGTCCCTTGTGATTGCAGCTTCTCGACGTTTAGCTTTCGACGTGTGCCAGAGCGTGAGGCATTTGCCACACTGAGCCGCGTGCGTACCTTGGCTGCAACCAGGTAGTGATCCGAGTCTATGTTGGCTCCTCGAATCGCACGCACGTCTAGTACACTCGATGAGTGCCTTCCGTCGATCACAACGTGATCAATCTGATTTCGTGTTCGTTGATCAGGGGACTTCCAGGTCGCCTTATGGATGTCGAGGTGTTCAAATCTCGTACTTATGACCATGTTCCGGCCTGCAGCAAAGTCTATTAGCCCTCTCCGTTACCGGAGGTTGTTTCATGAAGGCTAAATCGTCCGACTGTCGAACCAAAGACTCCTTCTCTCCCGATTTTCGCGTTAAAATCGCCTAGCACGATCTTTATGTCGTGATCGGGGCAACGCTCGTATAGTTGTTCCAGGCGCTCATAGAATTCGTCTTTTGTCGAGGTGTCCTTGTCTTCTGTTGGCGCGTGTGCACAGATAAGACTAATATTAAAATATTTTGCCTTAAGTCTAAGCGCGGCAAGCCGCTCGTCAACTGGTGTAAAGCTGATGACTGAGTGGAGTAGTCTATCACTCACTGCAAAGCCGCACCCAAACTCGTGCTTGGAAACATGCCCGCTGTAGTATATCTTCCAGGGGGGTGGTGGTTTCTGTTTTTTCTTCTCTTTTGGTAGCTTTATTATCTTGCTCCCATATCCAATCCATCGCATTTCTTGGAGTGCAGTAACGTCCGATGAGTATTTTTTGAGGACTTTCACCAAGTCGATATCATCACCCTCTCTGTTGAGGGTACGTACATTCAGGTGCATATCCTCAAATCGTGGTCCCTAAAACGTTTGCGTGGGTCGTCGTCAGGGGGTCCGTATCCGAGGCATTGTAGTTGCAGTTTTCATTGGTGGTGATTTTTACGGTGGTGGGTACCAAACCCGACGCACTAACCCTATATATTATACCCTGTAGGGAAGGGCGGGTCGCCGCTCACGTTAGTCAGCAGCAATGCGGGTGCATTGCTACTGCTTACGGTGGTCACCACGTGGAGGTGTGAGTCGACTTGGGACGTAGTAAGCCAGGATCACACTGGGTTCGCCAAGTTGAACCGATCAGCAGCTTTACCTGACCACATACGCCCCCATTAGGGTCAAGAAGATCTATTACTAGA